>JAUCBJ010006912.1:0-20951 GCA_032718475.1 Nemertoderma westbladi | reverse complement strand
ACATATAGCCTGCGGACAGTGCACCAGCACTATCGTGAGTGACAGAGCCGGCCAGTGGAGACGCTGCTACTTTTTGCCTTTAGAACTAAATAGTCAGTCCCTCCCGACGTAAGTAGCCAGCGGGGAAAGTGGGCACACAAGCGCTCCGGGCTAATTTAGCCAGTGAAACTCAAACCAAGGCGGAATCGTCTTACCCTCCTGGCGACCGCAAAGCTTTTTTAGGCGGTAAAGACAAGGACGGAAGCAAAGAACCAGCAACAAAGACGCCCAACTTTGGAGCAGAGCTCCCTTAAGGCAGATGGGGTTGAAGACTCATATTCTCTACCCAAATGCGGCCCTTTTAAACCCGGTGGGAGGTCGATATGGAGTTGACCCCTACTGTAAGTATCACCTACGCACAGTCTGTCTTTCTTGTGCAGAGATTTTACGTTCAAACCATGTAAAAATATGATTAACACATTATATGATTGACTGACCAATAACTGATTATGAATACACGACAATAGAGTCTTGAAGGTGACTAGTCAATTATTCCCTACTGCTATTGGGTGAGGGCAGTAGGCGGTATACTGGGGGCCAGTGAAAGGGAAGGAATGTATTGGATTGGATGTAAGTAATGTTAATAGTAATGTTGTAATAACCCCTATCGTAGGGGGAGTAGCTGGTAAGACCGAGTTGGGGGGATAAGGCCGGCTAAGGATATCTGGGATGGGATTATGAGTCATGGAATTGGGATATTGGATATAATATTCTGAGATGAATATTACGGTGGGATAGGGAAGAAAGGGAATAATCGGTGGTGATTATTTCGTTTATAAAATCAGAATCCCAAAGGAGTGTATTTTTGTATGTTTGCCTATGGAGGCGCGAAAGACCGATTACACTATTGCTTCGCTGTACAGTAGTAGCGCACTCTGCTACCGTTATTAAATATAATTGTATTAAATAGGAAAAAATAAAATTATATAGTGCAATTTGAGGTGCCAGGAGAACGAAATAAATAAATAAATAAATAAAATAAATAAATAGTATGAGAAGGACAATTCAACCACAATGAGGTGTTCCTATTGTTCTAAAAGAAAAGGAAATGAAACCCATCTCGTGTGCCTTTGTTCAAAAGGATAAGGAAGGTTCTTATAATTAAAAAAAAAACGTAATGTGCATTTCATTTCGACCATAGATAGTCCCACTCTCATCGAGAAGATCCGTCATTTACCGAAAGAAACCATCTCATACAATAAACCCTATCCGATTGATTAGTATAACAACTGTATGGGAGATGTTGACATAACGGATCAACTTATTTCATCTGCCGATTGCTCTCGAAAATCGTATACCTGGTTCAAAAAGGTAGGTATTCATTATCTGCAAAGGCTAATGTTGAGTGAACTCTTACATACGTTATAAAGCACACAAAAAGTCAGACAAAAAGATATATGGATTTATGGGTTATAATATGATGCTATTGAGTATCTCACAAAAGTTCCCTCAACATACATGCAACCATCCAGAAAACGTAAAAGTACGACTACTGCTGCAGGAGTGACTTGACAGCAGTGCTGCTAATGAGCATGGTAAAGAAAAGAGACATTTGATAACCAAAATTCCACCAAATGATAAGTTGCCATTTCCTCAAAGATGGTGCAGGGTGTGTTGGAGGGAGAAGAGACGAAAGAATTCACGTTACTGTTGTTCTACCTGTCTGGATAATCCCAGATTATTTGTTGGAAAGTGTTTCCAAATATACCACAGCAATATAATCTAATCACAGTGAATGAATTGTAAGGAAGAAGGAGGGGAATATATAGTTATAATAATATATTATAATAATTATATTGTTACCTTATAATATATTGTATACATATTTTATATATTACATAATAATGTGATATGAACTATCAGTATAATATTTTTAGTTATTGTTACTAATAATTATATATGATGACCTATGTGGCATGGGATGATGACCTAGGTGTCATGTGCTGATGATGTAACATGACCTACATATCATGGGCTGATGACCTAACATGACCTATGCGGCATGTACTGATGACCTGATATGACCTACTTTTGATTCAGTCCAGGTGAAGAAGAACTTAGGTCATAGACAGGAGAGGGTTAAACTATGCATATATATAGAATAGTACTGCCTAAAAGCTAAATGCAATAAAGCCAAGAAGCTGTGATTGCCCTGATTAATCATCAGACCTGTAGCACTATATGTATTTTATGGGTTATCTGATCTTCATTGTTATATTCTGTGTTTAGGTTTGTTTGCATAGGATGGTTGGCACTTCTGTTGTCTAGGGTGTAAAGTTTTGTGGATTTAACTATTAGATTTTTATTATAAAACATACCTTGTGGTACAACAAGCTGATTTTAATTACTTTACACTTTTTAGTATTTTAATAAAAATCATACGTTGTGGTCTGACACAGTGTGTCATTTCTATTGGTGTGCATCTCCTGGCATCTGTTACATTGGCTCCAAATATTGACCCAGTGCAGTTGCATCTCTCAATAATAAATTTTGCATTGCATTCGATCAAACATGCTGACAATGAATAGTTAGCATAATACTTCAGGTTGTTTTCCTTTATACACGGATCCTGTTTTGTATCAAGGCGTTGAAACTGTGAAAGTGAAAAAAATGAAGTTATTATTGAAAGATATTAAATATTATTATGTTAGGGAACATTCGGGTTATTAAAAAAACAATTTCTAATAAAATTATTTTTTTTACTGTAAAAATTATTAATATTAAATTTTTTTTTAAATAAAAAAATAATCCATAATATCTATGATAGTAAATAATAATACTATAGACATTACATGACATTGTGAATATCAAATTAATCAAACGTATAAGGGCAGGGTTGAAAACGTGTCAACCATAGGGTACAAAATTACCCTACATATGTACAACTTTGGGGAGAGGGATTCTGGAGTTGGAGTCTACTGTGGCCATCTAGTTGTGATTACTGTAAGTCATAACTCTGTTTTTATACTTAAAGCGCCACGTCCTAAAGGAACTGTTAAAATTTCCCCGAAAGTAAATATAGTTGTCAGAGATTATATAGTAGTGATCAATCGAATAATACAAAGTAGCTTACACTGCAATACTTCCTAAGGAACCCGAATCCAGTCTCCCACACCATGGGTCATACGCCGCGCATGGACTGGCTTCGGCAGATGTAACTTCAGTACACCAGGTAATTGGTAAGGGCTAAAGTCGATTCATAATCAAAAGGACAATTAAAATTGGCAGGTTAAACTGCTAAAGTTCTGAAAGCGCGAACATTAATAGATTTTGTTCTTTATTGTGCAGTAGGCAATAAAATCGAACGTACCGGTCAGACGGTAGACTGTAGGCCTAGTGACCCGAACCGGTACTTACCCAGTATTATTCTATTGTGATAATTATATACCGGTAGGTCTTAATATTAAATTGGGGACTGCAGCCCTGGTTTTTATTGGGATTTTACTTATTTCTGTCAGTTTTATTTATCTGTAAGTGTAATATTGAGCAGAAGGCGTGTATGCCTGCTCAGATTGTATAAATAATTTATAGGCTGGATTGTTGTCTAACTTTTGTTAGGTCTGAGGCAATTGCAGTATATGTAGAGTGTCTGTCCGATAAAGTGCTAGTTAGGAAGGTGGAGGCATCCAGTGCTGTAAGGTAAATCCTCCACGAAAGAATAAGTCGTACTACATAGTTAGAACGCCTACTAACTAACCATTTCGGAGTTTGCATATACTGTAGTTTATTTAGGTTTGACAGTAGTCTGCCAGCATTTGGTCTGTATTTTGTTTGAATAGTCTGTACGGGTAGCGTAATATTTATTATTCAGAGTTTATGCAAGTATTTGCAACCTACAACTCCCCAAGTTTATTCCTTACAGTAATTATGCTTGTTATGCATACCATTATAGTTAAATTAACACCGGTACTACATTAGGGCGGTGCGTTTTTTACTTTTTTTCGATTTCATTGTTCTACCGGTGCACAAAAGTTGCCAAATGGTAAAAAAATAAGGCAAAAAACATTTCTTTAAATTTCGTCTATATCTTCACAGATCCCAAGAGGGTTGAAATTTTGTGCCATCGCGATGCACCATAATGAAATTTATAACAATATCATAATATAAACATAAATAACAAAATAAACATAAATATAACAATATATATAGATCAATGACTCAAAAAATAACTTCCTACATGCATCAAATGTCATCAAATGGGTCCAAACTTAGTTAGATACCAAAATTTTAATTTTTGGATCAAGGGAACTAGTGCCACAGGAACATGGCCAGAACCTACAATTTGGCACAAGTGATGATTATTCTCAATTTTTGCGATGGCCAACTTTGAGTTCTCCTTGAGCAATGGCCGATTTAGTGGGGGTAGATACTTTCAAAACAAACATAGATCGAATAGTTCTTGAGATATCGCAGAAAATGTCAAGTCCGGCACAAGTCTACATTACCGCCTTGATGTGATATGGACAAATACACTAAAAATGATATTTTGAATTATCTCAAGGAATCAAGAATAGCCATATCACAGAAATGATCGATATAGTGGGTGAAGACACCTTCAAAATAAGAGTAGAGTCATTAGTTCTTGAGTTATTTTACAAAATGTCAAGACTATGTCCACCAATTAATACTTGATATTGAGTTGACCCATTCGACACATTTTGTAGAAAAACTATAGTGAATTAATCACTACTCTTTAATTTTCAAGGTGTCTGTATACACTAAATCAATTTGTTACAGTGATGTGTATATTTTTGATGCCTTAAGATAATTAGAAGTAACATTTTTGTGTATTTGTCTATAAATCATCAAGGCGGTAATGTTGACCTGTGCCGTACTTAACATTTTATGCGATATCTCAAGAACTATTCGCTCTACGCTTGTTTTGATGGTGTCTACCCCCACTAAATCGGTCATTGCGGTTCTAATGAGCATAATATTAATGCGGAGAATAGGAGAACTAAAAGTTGTCCATCACCAAAATTGGGAATAATCATCACTTGCGCCAAAGAGTAGGTTCTGGTCATGTGCCTGTGGCAATACTTCCCTTGATCCAAAAATTGAAATTTTGGTATCTAACTAAGTTTGGACCCATTTCATGACATTTGACGCATGCAGGAAGTTCTTTTTTGAGTCATTGATCTTTCATCAATGTGTTATATTGTTATAAATTTCATTATGGTGAATCGCGATGGCACAAAATTTCAACCCTCTTGGGATCCGTGAAGATATAGACGAAATTTAAATAAATTTTTTTTGCCTTAATTTTTTACCATTTGGCAACTTTTGTGCACCGGTAGAACAATGAAATCGAAAAAAAGTAAAAAACGCACTGCCCTATACTACATCAGGGCTGCTTGGCGTAGGTAAAGACTGGTGATTTTGTGCTCCGGTCACTCCAGCAGATACCGTGGTTCTTTTGGCTGTTCACGTATATTTAACTGCTAGTTATTTGTTGTATAAGTACTTGTACCTAATTTAGGGTTTAGAGTACAGTGCTTTCCTGAAAGTAATTTAGTGTGTAGGCAGTATACTTGTGTTGTAACGTGGTTAATAGGTCCGTTAGCTCTGGTTGGCTTCGATAATTAACCTCTAGGTATAGGACACTCCGGGTATATAATGTAGTGCTTATAGTTTAAGACTATAAGCCGTCAGACAGTGGCATTTCCTTATCTGGACAACGCAACTTACTACTACTTTATTGGTTTCAAATACCGTAATTTCCTGTCAGTTAGTAAGAACCAGAAATTCTAACTCCTTGTTAGTCTGTGTAGTGACATCCAGTGGTTCACACTCTTATATATATATTATTTTACATATATTTGGTGGCTGGTTATTATTAAGTTACATTTATGATGTACCCTGATTACGTTGGTTGCCTAGTGATATCGGCAGATCAGCTGATCATCAGTACTTCTGTAGTACTGCACTTCGGCTTCCTAAAGCCTACACCTGTACACTTCTGCACTGCACTGTCAGACATATTGATACATAATATACTGATATGATATAGCCTCACGCTCACCCTTGAGTTATTCCATATCACTACATGGCGCTGCGAGTAGTCACTTACTCCTGAACTCGATTCGCGGGTTTACCCTTTTTTATCGCACGTTCATTGACGTTCCGATGGCAGAAGCGGAATACGCCGAGGATAAACCCTGGTTAGATCTAACCCACGACGAGATCAACGCATTAACCCGTGCCGAACTGTTGCAATACTGTCATGACGCCCGCATCCCGCATGACAACAAAACATCGGTTGTGAAGCTTAGAACTAAGCTCCAATCCGCAATCGAAACTGAGGAAAATCCACGCGGCATGGATAAACTCCTGCAGTTCATGCAACAGCAACAACGCGAACACCGCGAACAGCAGGCAGAAGCAAATCGCCGATTAGAGGAACAACAGGCCCGTTCCGATGCGCAACTTCGGGACCTTCTCGACAGACTTGCTCGTCAGCAAAACGTCGACCCTGCCAACCCGGCATTAGCCCCCGTGGCACCAGTCCCCGGACCCCCCGGACGACGGCACTTGATCTCGATCGACAACCTCGACCGTATCGACACCTCCGTCGACCTTCCCGCTTTCCGTCGCTGGCGGGACAGCTGGGAATATAACGCAAACCGCCAGCGGGCGGAGACATACCCCCGCCGCGAACAGGTTTATACTCGACGTCTGCGTCCAGACTTGCCAAAACTGGGAGTCGAGCTCCAAAAATCAGTCGTTTCTCGGCGGCTCCGGTTCCATCGCGAAAGTTTCGCAATACAAGCAGCGGCGCGGCCGCTCACCAATGCGTCCAGGTGCCCCCAATCGACCGCAAACCGGTTCGGGAAACCGCTCAACTCCCGGACAATCCACGAGAACCTCTTCTCGTGGCGGGAACCCTCGCGCACGCAATTGCGGTAATTGCGGTAACCAGCAACATACCGACAGGTCCAATTGCCCCGCCCGAGAAGTTCAGTGCTATGGTTGCGGTAAAACCGGCCACTTTTACAAAGTATGCCGTTCCAGTGGTCCTGCGCCGAAACCCGCCAAAACTAACACTATATTATCCCGGGATTCCATCAACCGCCTCGAGTACAGCGCGGCGGTCTGTAAACTGGACTACATCTCGGTGGATCTCACCCTGTCCGGTACCGGTATCTATCTGGGAAAGGTACACCGTGCGCACCCCGACAGCGGCGCAGCAGCGACCATCCTAAGCGAAGACCTCTTCTACAAGCTCGGAGGCCTCCATGCGGATCTACTCCCATCGATGAATCTGGATTTGGTCGCCGCGGATGGTCTTCCCCTTCAAACTCGCGGCCGTCTACCTGCTTCTATTACTTCCGGTGGCAACACTGCAACTACCGAAGTCATTCTCTCTCCGGAGACGGAGGGTTTAATTCTAAGCAAATCCGTTTGCTTAGATCTTGGGATCCTCCCCCTGAGTTTCCCATATCCCATAGCCGTCTCCGCAACCTCAACTGGGACCCCTGTACCGGTCGCAGTTCTAGAACCTGATCCCTGTCGTTCAGGTTCCGACAGCCCTAGCGCTATTCTCGACCGTTACGGGGATGTTTTCGACGACGAGGCCGCCCCTCTGTCAACCATTACTGGTCCCCCCATGCATATAGAACTCAAGGAGGGCGCCCAGCCCTACCATGCCAACGGCGCTCGTCCGATTCCGTTTGCTCTTCGGGACGAGGTAAAAACCCTCCTTGACGACTTGGAACGCCGCGACGTCATACAGCGTGTGGATGAACCCACCGAGTGGGCCCACCCGCTCACAGTTACCCGGAAACCCAGCGGTAAACTTCGTCTATGTGTGGATTTGCGCCATCTTAACTACCAGGTTAAACGGCCATTCTACCCCACACCCAATCCACGAGTCGCGGTTGCAGAAATTTCCCCCACTGCTCGATACTTTTCAGTGTTCGACGCCTCCCATGGGTATTGGCAGGTACCCCTAGACGCTGAATCTCAGCTCCTAACCACCTTCATTACTCCATGGGGGCGATATAAACACACACGCAGTGTGATGGGGCTTATTTCTTCCGGCGACGAATTCAACCGCCGGGGCGATGACGCACTCCGAGGTATCCCACGAATGCTTAAGATCGTGGACGATGTCCTCCTATACGATAATACTCTCGAGGAACACATCTGTAGCATCCAACGCTTTCTCGAGCGCTGCAGATCGACTGGTATCTGCCTCCACCCTGGCAAGGTACAACTCGCGAAATCGGAGGTGAAGTTTGGCGGCTTCCTCGTCGGCTCGGATGGCATCCGCGCTGACCCCGCTAAACTTTCTGCGATCGCGTCCTTCCCCCGACCGGAAACTCTCACCGACCTTCGGAGTTTCGTCGGTTTGGTGGAACAATTAGCTCCTTTCTCCACCTCCATCGCCGAGTTACTCCTTCCACTGCGACCTCTCCTGAGTATCAAGTCGCCGTACATCTGGACCAGCGACCATCAGCGGGCCTTCGACGCCACTAAATGCGCCCTCACAACAACCCCAGTACTGGCTCCCTTTGATGTCTCCCTCGACACCCGACTTGTGACCGACGCTTCTCGCCTCAAAGGGCTCGGCTACGCCCTTCTCCAACGCCACGGTGTCGAGTGGAAGCTCGTTGAATGTGGCTCCAGATTCACTTCCGATACGGAATCGCGCTACGCAACAATAGAGCTCGAACTCCTTGCAGTCGTCTGGGCCGCCACAAAGTGTCGTACTTTCCTCCTTGGGCTCCCTAGCTTCACGCTCGTTACCGACCATCAACCACTGGTCACCATCCTCAACCGCAAGGGGCACTCTGAGGTTGACAACACTCGGATCCAGCGGCTGAAGTCAAAGTTGTCCCCGTATATATTTACCACAACTTGGTGCCGCGGGAAAGACCACGCAATCCCAGACGCGCTTTCCCGGTCACCCGTCGACCAACCGACCGCAGCCGACCTCGTCGACGATGGCGAGATTGCCTACAATCTGCGCTCTGTTACACTCGCCAACGTCTCCGCGATTTCCGGCGAGGATCACCTCGAGGACCCGGTCCTCAAGGAGCTATCCAACACTGCTAGGGAAGACGAGGCTTACCGTTCTCTACATACCGCTGTCCAGCACGGTTTCCCCCCCAGTTCACGTAGCGACCCCGCGGTTGGTGCCTACTGGTCCCTCCGGGACTCCCTATCAACAGATGGCGACCTGGTACTTTATGGTCAACGCCTCGTCATCCCCCAGGCGGCCCGAGCCATCACGTTGGAACGCCTCCACACTCCCCATCAAGGGGTTGACAAATCCCTTCGGCGAGCCCGACAGTGCGTGTACTGGCCGGGC
Organism: Nemertoderma westbladi; assembly: GCA_032718475.1. Lineage (NCBI taxonomy): Eukaryota > Metazoa > Xenacoelomorpha > Nemertodermatida > Nemertodermatidae > Nemertoderma > Nemertoderma westbladi. Next base: position 11,599 of record JAUCBJ010006912.1, on the reverse strand, counting down.
CTCACCAATGACATTCGGACATCCGTCGCCAGCTGTCCGTCGTGTCTTCGCCACCGATCGACCCCACCGAAGGAACCCTTCCTCCAGGAACCTCTCCCAACACGGATATTCGAAGACATATCCGCGGACTTTTTCAGCCTAAATGGCCGGCACTACGTCGCCCTCGCCGATCGTTACAGCGGCTGGCCCGACCTTCACAACTTCCCGGGTCCCCCAACCGCTCTACAGACTATTGCGGCGCTAAAACAATGGTTTACCCGGTATGGTATACCAACCCGACTCCGCTCGGATGGCGGCACCCCACTCACCGCCACAGCGACAAAAACATTTCTTAACGAATGGGGTGTTATCCCAGTTACCTCCTCCGCAGAATACCCGCAGGGTAATGGGCACGCGGAGGCAACTGTAAAGTCCCTCAAGAGCCTTCTAGATAAAGTAGGCGGCTCTCACACCTCCGAGGCCTTTGCCGAGGGTCTACTCTCACTCAGGAACAGCCCACGGGAGAGCGGTCTGTCTCCCGCTCAAGTAGTGTACGGCCACCCCCTCCGTACTCGCGTCCCCGCACACCACAGTGCATTTGCGGCGGACCACCAGGCCACACGGCGCCGACTCGATGAAGTGCTTCCACCACTACGTGCGCAACGCATTGCCGACTATAACAAAGCGGCCCACAGCCTCCCGCCCCTCGCAGTTCATGACCACGTCGTGATACAAGACCCCCACTCCAAACGCTGGGACCGAAAGGGGATGGTCGTCGAGGCCGTCGCAACATAAACCCCCACAGCGACTATAACTCATAACGAGCTAGAAGGGGGGTGTAGTGACATCCAGTGGTTCACACTCTTATATATATATTATTTTACATATATTTGGTGGCTGGTTATTATTAAGTTACATTTATGATGTACCCTGATTACGTTGGTTGCCTAGTGATATCGGCAGATCAGCTGATCATCAGTACTTCTGTAGTACTGCACTTCGGCTTCCTAAAGCCTACACCTGTACACTTCTGCACTGCACTGTCAGACATATTGATACATAATATACTGATATGATATAGCCTCACGCTCACCCTTGAGTTATTCCATATCACTACAGTCTGGTTCGTAAATTTCGTGTTAAATTATTCTAAAAAATTGTGTGATCTCAACCCGATTCGTTAGTAATTTGTAGTGATAAGTAACTTAGTTAAGTAGAATTATCAGTATTAGTGTCTATCAAGTAGCACTCCACTGAGAGCGTTCAGCCCTTGTGTAGTGACTCCTTACAAGAAATAATAACATTTATTTCAAATATTGTCAAAACCCATTACAGGTATATATATATATATATTTATTTATAAATCAACTCAATCAGCCCAGTTAAACATGAGTATGTGTTTCATATATGGTTGCCATAAATAATTCGACATGTGATACATATATGTAAATGTTACAGTGTTGTCAAATGTGATCCATATGTGGAATGTTCACATGTGAAACACATATGTTTTTTATGTGACAAGTGCGACAAAAAGAGTAAAAATTTAAACTGAGACCGACCAATCACTGGTGTGGGTCTGCATTTCCTATAGAGAGGTGGGGCGGGGGGGGGGGGTAGCCTACCTCAGTACCTTATCCTATCCAATCCCTACATCCTATCCTACGGCCCTACACCTACCCTATACATTTAGAGAAGGAAGCATCGGAGTATATATGAAAATATTTAATCCATAGTGATATGAGAGTATCCTTAATAGATTTTGGTGATGATCTGTAAATTCGTATTCTATTAGTTAAATTTAATTAAGTTATCTAATTTCCAGCTATAATAGATTATTCATTTGATAAATCTTCGAAAATCAATTAATTCTAAGGTCATATAATTGCTTATATGATATTTTATATCTAATTTTAAGACATCTTTTCCATACAACATATATATACCACATATGAAACATATGTTAAATTTTTTAACGGGATAAGAACTGCAATAGGCCTGCTTACCTTACGGATGGTATAGTGCATGTATGTTATCTGTCTGTCTGTCCCTGACTGATACCTAGCAGCGCAGATGACAATGCACAACCACGCAACCTGACATGTGAAAACCACCATACATCCATACATATGTTTGTCTAATTCTATTAATACAGCACTGTACACAAGTGTACAATGCACATGCACAGCACAATGTGCATAGTGCAAGGCAGAAAGCAGGCAAGTCACACACTGCATCACTGAACAATTGAGTTGCCTATGATAAGCGGTAGGCTTATGCAACGCATTATGCTGTTATGGGTAAAATATAAAATAATTTGCGATTCACTAGCTAAACTGCAAGCGACACGACGTGGTTAAGAAGAAAGATTGCAGGATCAGACTATGAAATGCCTATCATTTTAAGAATGTGTCCCACCACCGGCCCTCAAATGCAATAAACAAAACAATTGGACGATCGACTATGGTTACTTCAATTTAGTGTCCATACAGCCTTCACAGATCATTTAAACCTTATAGCAGGCCTATGTATTGATTATACATTATATGGTAAATAGCCGGTACTTTGAAAATACAGTATAACAAAAAATATAGATTCAACCTATTATACTGCTGATTAAAACGATATTTGTTCTTAATGCAAAAAGCTGAGTAGTGAGTGACATCAACAAATTCCGCATCCCCCCGCGCTATTCTTTTCTGTACATGTATTACTGTAAGGCCTGCATTACCATAAGGCAAACATGTGTGCAACATATAAAATCCATGAACTGGATTACACAATTACGAATTGAATAGTTTATGGATTTAAATTTAACTCGGAGTCTTGGCTATGGCTATTTCACATACGCTCGACATATATTATTCACATGCGCATTCTCACACATTTATTTATGATAAATTCATATGTGCAACATATAAATACCATAAATGGCGATACACACATTCTAAGTGTATGTACCACCGCATGCGTGACATGTATTATTCATACATGAGCATAAAAACCCAATTTCCTGACACACCTATTCCATACAACATATATATACCACATATGAAACATAAGTTCATGTTTAACTGGGAGATTTATAAAATAATAGGCCTGTTATACATCAATTAGGTCTTAATTAATATCAGTTGAACTACTGCTTAATATCAGTGATAAAGTAAAGAGAAGCAATCCCTAAAATTCAGAAAATCAGTTATTATTAAATAATTGACATTACCGGTATTTACGGTAAGCTTATTATATTTATATAAATTAGGCTAAACTTATATACCGGTATTCTGTGACTGATCCTAGTCTGTAATAATACTGATATATATACTATGGGTGTATACCGGTATTCTAATATTAAATATATACCATGTTACATTGAGTAGCGATATCGGTAACTATTAGACTGCCAGTTGATACTGATTTACCCTAGGCTTGCTTTACCTGTCATTATAGTAGTAGGCTTTCAACTGTAAAATAAATTATGTCTGACACAAAACAAACACTGTCAGATAGTCTCCTGGAAAGAACGATCTGTGACCCAGATCAAAGTATAGAACATCTCAGACCGAAGTCCAAGTCCCCTCCTACTATAAGAAAAGTCATCCCTACAGCCTCGAACAAACACCTCGAAAAATACAGCTTGCCAACACATTGTTACTATCCCTACAGTAGTGGTATTGGACCTTAAGTAGGGGATGGCTAAAGAATTGACCCATTGAAAGTCCTCCTGAGTCGTAACTTTTTCAAACTGGCATGATGAGCTGAGCATTTTAAGCTATAAAACACCCCAGTTGGTTCCACATTCAGGACTTGCCATCAATTTGAAGTTCCGGAGACCGCTCCGCTAACTTTCACACTCTTTGCGACTAATGCCTTTTCCACGAAAGAGATAATGCAAACTTCCAGTAACACTATGCACCTCATTTTGATCTCATTCGATCCGCAATTATCGACTTAGTGGGGGTAGAGACGGGTCCCATGCTCCAATTCTCAGTACTTTTAAAGCTGGATCATGTTTTATAGCTGAAATTGTTAAGATCCCACCTCGGCTGGTAATTTAAGTAATTTCTTTGTGTAGGTAACATTTCTAAGAACCCATTGTAGCTCCCGGTGTAGATGGTACGGTTTCAACAGCTGTTTCTTTTCAGCTGTTTCTGTTTAGTAGAACATAAGTATATAGCTAGTGTACTGCTTTATGTAGGCCTATCTTTGTAATTTTTACATATTAAATATTAAAAGCTAATATACCCTTAAAGATTAAAACAGGAATACCGGCTCGAACCGGATGTATCAATTGCTTTGTAATTCTAACCATGCCGGATGTGATTCTCTTTGTCTTTGGTGACTATTTACCAATGGTGTCAGATTGTGTTATGGCTATTATAGAACATGCCCCAACGTATGGGAGTCAAAAGCAGCATGATTATATATTGAACTGTGCAAAGGCTCTGAATCTCCAGTGGCAAAAGGCCTTTGGTGAAGGGACAGTCATGACTATCCGGAACATCAGATACAAGTTGGATGGATTTTTGAAAACATATCGAACTCAGGTTCAGTGCAAGAAAACTGGTTCAAGGAGGCAAAATCTTACAATTTGGAAAGGGGACCACAAAAAGCTCTTAGATCTGCTAGGTAAAAATGTAGATCCTGAAAAATTTGATGGACCAGAACGAGAATTTTATTTTGATCAGATGGGGCCCCGTCGAATGGCATTGAGTGACAAGTTAGACAAAGAATATGAAGAGAAACGTGCAGCAGAAGCTATTGCTAAGCAGGCAGCAGCTGAAATGGAAGCTGAAGAATTCGATGAAGAGGATTTAGTTTTGAGTAGTCCCATATTGAGCAATGTCAGACTTGACCAATCACTCAATCGTTCTGGTTTAGTACGTGATAGTAAACCTACCATAAATGCCTATACACAAACTGATTATGTACTGAACCCATCCATGTTCCAGTTGAGATCGGGGTTTCGAAACTTCCTTCCCAGTGTAAAGACAGGTTTGGCTGCTGCATGTGCTAGGGCAGCCATTACTATTGAACAAAGTCGCCGTGCTTTTCAAGCTACAACAGAAATTATATTTGGCCATAGATACCAGCTGACTGCAGATGATGGATCAAATGAAGGTGATCATGAGCCTGGACTTGAGCCCGAAAAATCGCTTCCACGCAAAGCATCTGATTATTTGCGGTATGCCAATGTGCTACCCAGTATAAGAGTAATTGATAACCAAAAACACTTGTTGGCAATTCAGGAGGAGAGAAATGCAGCTCTTGGAATTCTTGATGCTTCAGAGGGTGACAAAATCACACTACACTTTGATACAACAAAAAGGAGACGAATTGAAGGAGACTGGCCCGCAGTCATAATGAAACTATCTAATGGGAAATCATTTAGAGTTTGTCCGCATACTCTGGGTCGGGAAACAAGAGAATCAATTACAACACTGCTTGTTGAAGTTCTTAATCGCTTGGCAATTGCAGGAGAGTCAACTGCAGTAGCTCTATGGAAAAAAATGAATGCCCTAATGACAGACAGTGTCTCCAAAAATTTGAATGTTGCAGAGATGGTTGCACAAACATTGCTTACACATCATATACCATTACAATTGCTGTGTGTTTCACATACATGTGAGGTTTTTGATCGAGGAAACTTAAAAGTTCTTTTAGAGCTCGAGAACAAGGCGAATCTGAAGCAGGCTTTGTTATCTCGGCTTCCAGTACTAAAATCCTTCCTCCCAGAAAACAAAAGTGTTGCATTAGCTGTCATAGTAGCCATCCAGAAACTTGTGACAAATGATGGTCACCAATCATCTTTGTGGGAGGAATTTGATCTTCAGCTTGTCCAAAGTAATCGTTCAAAGAAGTTCAGTATCTATACTGAAAGAAGATTTGCAAAGCTAGGATATACAGCAGCTGCAATTATTTACCATCTTGATGATATCCGTGAGTTGTTGAATAATACTACACGAAAGAATTTCCTGGTTCAGACTTGTAAGCTTTATGTAGAGAACCCATTGATTGAAGCAGAATTGCTAAGCTTGGCATTGTTCACAATGAAGGTGACAATGCCCTTCTTGAATATGGTTGAAAACTCAACACAGAACGACTTGGTGCAGTTCCTGCCCAAACTGTATAAAGATTTAAAAGCTTGCAACATGGACACTCTCATAAACTACATGGTTGACTATTCATTCATCATCAAGAAGCCTAATGATCTGGTTCTACTCTTTATAAACCTGTTTTGCCAACAAGCAGCAAAAGATCTGCAAACTCAATGTGGTAGAGAATATGGTTTCTCAGAACCATATCGACAGCCGAGAGCAACAGTGCTTAGTGATTTATCTCCATCAGAGTTAGATGGACTTTCAGTAAACAACTTAGAGGCAGAGCGGGACCTTGCTCAGTTTGATCGACTCTGCAAAAGATCTGCTAGTTGCTCCTCACGACACTTCACTGCAAAGGGAATAAAAGATGAAATGACTTTATTCAAGGCATCTTCAATAACCGGAGTTGAAAGAGCCACTAAACATATTGCAAGGGTGAGTGTTATTATTATTAAGATTACTTCTTGCATTAGCCATTGTAAAGACATATATATATATATGCATGTATGATCCAACTTGTCTACAGCACCTGTAGCTTACGTCTATGAAGTACATTATACCTTAAAAACATTTCCAATATTCTTATATTTTTCATTCAATTACAGGTTCTCGATGATCGTGAAAAGGCTTGGATAAAGGATCAAGATTATGTTCGTAAAGAAAAACTTCTAGAAGCAAAAAATAAAGAGAGAACTACTATTGAATATGCTACCAACCAGTTACGTCGATGTAAATCTTGGGGTGGTCCTTTTACCTATATTGAGGAACTCGAGAATTGTATATTGAAATATAAGAACAATGATGAACAATTAAAAACTGTATTGAGGACTGAGATCTCATACCGAAGACATTCCTCCCCTAATGATTATCAACAAAGGCCAAGACTCTACAAGTTGAACCAAATATCCATCACTGAAATGAAAGCGCACTTAGCAATAATCATCGCAAATGACCCAGATGAACCCAACGATGAAGAATACCCAATTCTCTATGAAGAAGATTTGATAGCCTTGTTCAGTGGCATCAACCAGCTTGATACAGACTTACATTCGGATGCAGCAGTTCCTCAACCTGTGCCTGATACTGATCCAGAAGGAGAAGTACAGATAAATGACATGAAGATTGTTATTTGGGATGAGCCAATTGGACGCAATTGGTTTGTTGCAATTTGTCTGGGTTTAAATAATGATGGCACATTTGAAATGGAACACTTATGCAGATGTTCTGCAGAACCTTCAGACTCTTTCAGATGGAAACACCCAAATAAAGTGGATATACAAACTGTTCAACATGTACAAATTCTCCCTTGTAATGTTGTCGGTAACTGGAATATTAAGGGCCGCTCCAATATATTTGAACTTAGCAACTGGCCTGTGATCAGTGCATTGTTTTTGTCATTTTATTAATTTGAATTAATATAAATTAGAGCAGCACCATGATATGATATATAGGGTGCAAACAATAATCTTCATTATTTATCTATATATTTCAAATACAGTACAAAGAAATTACAATTGGATAGCGGTAGATAAGAAAATTTTAGAAAACACACATCGGTGGAACGAAAACTTCAAGATGCTAGCAATTCCTCAATTCAGCATGAAATGTGTCATATAATATGTCATAATGACCAGCTCAATGAACTGGTTCAAATGAGCCACGACTCTTCTCAATTTGAAGACAGTCACTTGTTTCTCTGCCTTATAGCCTACCCCTACCTTAAGCTAGTAAAGCACCATAGGTCTATTATAGGCACTAGGGCTCAAATTAAGCGAGACCAAGAGACAGCTGCTAAACAACAACAGCACCCGAACCGAGAAATTATTTCCCAACTGCGTAGCAACTCTAGTTCCGACACCGAAGAGTTAACACCCGAGATCGGAGCAAGGATAGAAGAAGCGGTTTATCCAGACCCAGTTCTAATTCTTCCTGGAGCCGTACTCACTAGAGTACTTATAGCTGTGGAAGAACATCAAACGGATTGGATGAGAAATAAGAGATCGACCAGGGACAGTTATGCAGGATACCAGATGGAAGAACTAAGGTCTATTGTAGAGACTCAATGGAACTTCCCCGGACCCGGACTCCCATTTAACTTATCGGAAGCTGCCTGGAAAGACTTATACCAAATGGGGGTAGTGAGGGACACCAGAGATCCCGCTGTATGGATGAGGTCAGCGGCACGATATGTCCAGGGATTCTTCAACTCCCTGGAAAGAATAGAAATTCAATTATTTCAACAACCTAACGGACCTCAAGAGCAGGGAGAGCTGCTTTACCAAGTGAGATAATGTATCTTGAGGATCAGATAAATCCTTTCAACCTTTGAAGAGGCCTCGAAGAGAAGTCAAGACACGTCGTTGCAAGTGGCTGTGAAGACTTGGTTCCAGCGAGTGAATGTTAAAGTCCAGGGAACAACACAATGGAGGGTTCAGCTAACTGAACGAGTCAACAGATACAACCTTTTCTCATGTGGAAGGCAAGGCGGTATCCGAAAGACCTAAGAAGAAGGATGCTATTGACATCTATCTGTCGGATTATCAACGATTTATAGGTGACAAAGAGCTAAGGAGATGGCTAGCTGGACTTCACCCCAATAGTGAGGGAGCCAAATTCGTGTTGGACTCTTTAGATGCAGAAATATTAGCTGCGGAGCAGGCTAAATTTGATGAAAGCATCCTCATCACAATGGACCAAGAAGAACAAATAAAGAAAAGGCAAATAGAAGACCGAAAGTTAGCCGCAGCGGCAGAAGCTGAAAGAAAAGAAGCAGTGGCAGTGGCAGAATCTGAAAGAAAAGTGGCAGCGGCAGCGGCAGAATCTGAAAGAAAGGCGGCAGCGGCAGCGGCAGCGGCAGCGGAAGAAGCTGAAAGAAAAGCGGCAGCGGCAGAGGCTGAAAGAAAAGCGGCAGCGGCAGCGGCAGTGGCAGAAGCAGAACGGAGGGCATCTGAAGCGACAGCCCAACTAGAGTTAGAGAATCTTCAGGCGAAAAAAGATTACTTAAATATATTAAAACAGGGAAATCACAATTAAATATTAACTCAAAACTTTAATCAAACAAACGACAAATGAATATATAAAACCCCCCTTGCAATGCCTTACCTACTATCTAATATAGATCAATCCCTTCACCGTGCATATTGCAAAGGTCAAACTGATTATCTGGGATACTTCCGGTATCTCAATAAAATACATTAAACATTTATATCACATATCCCCCTTACAAAATTCAACAACATCAAAAATATGAATCTAAATTAGAATCGCGCTAAATGGAGTCAATAATATTGAACTAAGTACATTTTCTTATATTCACAGTTCCATATTGATCTAGGCGAACAACCTGCGGAGAAAATTTTGCTACAACTCGATGAGGTGGGTGAAATTTGGAGCCAAACGTTGATCGTTGTGGTGGTGGGATAGGAGGAGCTAACGATTGCATGATGGATGGGTTTTCTTTAAGCATTGCTGGGTAAGTGGCTGGTGGGACATTATACCCATAGAGTGCGAAAAATGGCGAACACTCTATACCATCATGAACATGGCGATTTATATTATAAACAGCTTCCGATAAGTTCGATTGCCAATCCCCAGACATGCATCGAATGCGATCTTTTAAAGTACGGTGTATTCTTTCAATAACTCCATTGCCTTGAGGATAGTATGGCAATGAATATGTATGATCAATTTCATAATTGCAAAAGGCAGTTTCCAGAATATTATTAAACAATGCAGATCGAAATTGGGAACCGTTGTCGGTGTGGATTCGTCGTGGAGGACCATGTCTAAATACCCATCCTTTCTGAAAGGCGTCTGCAGTTATTTGCACTGTAATCATTTTCATTGGTACCGCTTCCAGGTAACGTGACGCCATATCTATCATCGACAAGATGTAACGAAATCCTAATCTTGTTGTTGGTAAGGGTCCAACAATGTCAATAGAGACAATCTCCCCAATAGCACAAGTTTTTAGGTTTGGTAGTTCTCCTTTTGGGGGATTTTTTGTGTACGACTTCTTTGTGCGACACTCTATACAATCATCTTGAATTGATCGTAGTGTGGATCTCATTTTTGGGAACCATAGGCCGTCATTTAAAATTGCCGCACGAGTTTTGTTTAAAGAGTAATGTCCTGCATCATGGTATTGCCTTGCTACTATCTCGGAATCTTTGTCAGATAACGCCTTGAGACGATTTTTAAAATCCCCGATCGGGTAAAATGTTGTTTCCCACAGGCAGAAATATCGCACTTTGATTCTTTAGCGAACAACTAAATTATAGTCACTTAATGGATTCTGCAATGAGTAGAATGCACTTTGCTATATGCACTAAAACAGGGGTGCTGAATTCAAAAATAACCTCTAAACATCTTAAAGTTGACACAAATATGATTTTCTTGGCAAATTTATACTTCATCATTTTTCTTTCGCTGAACATTATAGAATACTTGCAGTATACTCTATATAAGAGCATATAATGTTAAATCATCTTAATGAGATTGTCTCTAACACCGCTCCCTAAATCTATAGTATATTCCATAGTTACAGAATTACATTAATAGGTTACTTCTAGCTTTCCTACACATACTAATTATAATTATTTATATATATTATATTTAAAGTATCAATGAAAGAAAAATGAAGAAATAAAAATTTGCTAAGAAATCACATTTGTGTCAACTTTTTTGTGTCAACAAGATATTTTAGAGGTTATTTTTGAATTCAGCACCCCTGTTTTAGTGCATATAGCAAGTCTTGACATTATACTCATTGCAGAATCTATTATGTGACTATAATTTAGTTGCTCGCTAAAGAATCATTCATGGGAAAATATGGCAAAATGTGGCAACATTAGAGACTACCCGTACTTCACACATGATATCTCGTGAACAAAAGAATCTATGACATTACAAATGGGTCTGACTCGGGGTCTACCATCGTTTCTAAAACATCATCTCAATATGGAATCTAATATTTTTCTGCCTCTAGGGCCATCATCAGAGAACCAAACAAACCAAACTATACTACACTGGTCTACCTGCTAATCAATCAGAAAAATAAACTGAAATTTAAATTTTATCACTTCCTAACCTACATCTGTATAGGCCCTATGCTAATACTAGACTGTCAATTTCTGTACTAACTACTATTACATAAACCACTACCCTCGTCACCTTCAAGGCAGAACCCCCTAAGTCGATTTTTTTCGATTTTCATGTTTTTGACTTTTTGGGTAATTCGATATCAGCTATTTCATCTGGCAGAAACCTGAAGCTTTTCTACCAGCTATTTTTGAGTTATAAGCCAAAGTCAGTTCCCCGTCCTATAACTTATGCCCACTTCGAGGCAGAACCCCCCAAGTTAATAATTGACTTGCAAAACACCATAAATTCAAGTATATGACATTCTGTCCACCTGGCAAAACCCCTTAAATCAAAAATAACAAGCTGTCAGAATCCGGCAAATAAGAAACAACAACCTGGCAAAACCCCTTAATTTGTCTTTTATATACTGGTTGTAT
>JAUCBJ010006911.1:0-85844 GCA_032718475.1 Nemertoderma westbladi | reverse complement strand
TTGGGCTGTCAGGTATTAATAGACATATAAATTAGCAGGTTAAACTGTTAAAGGTCTAAAAGCGCGAACAGGGGGGGGGGGGGGACTGAATTAAGACACTATATTGCAGGCAATGCTTTTAACTAAGATAAAGTTAATTTTCATTGAATAAATTCATTGCAGTAATTACAATATTTCGGCACAATACTGTGTTAAATCAATAATTAATCTATATACATAGAATATTATGAACATAGCGATACAAATTGGTGGGTGCATTGGCCTAGTGTAGATGAAAGGGTGGTTGATAATCAATTGTCTTGATTGTTAAAAAGGTTAACCCCATTAGCACTTGGTGTGCGGGTGACTTTTAGGCCCCATAACAGTAGGAATTGGCTGGCTGTTCCTAGGAAACGCAATATTGTAATTGTACAGTGCACGTTAAAAACAAAATAATATTCCAAAATGTCAAATTTGTATGCGGCACACATAATGCGCCACACATATTGCGCCACACATAATGCCCCACACATAATGCGCCACACATAATGCGCCACACATAATGCGCCACACATAATGCCCCACACATAATGCGCCACACATAATGCGCCACACATAATGCCCCACACATAGTGTGCCACACATACACTCAAATAATGGTTCCTCAAAAATGGTCTAAACAAACCACCCCCTTGTTAATGGGTCGACGTTTGTCTTTAAAATTAAACCTATTAATCAACTTTGCCCAATGTAAAGTTGATGCAAATACATATCTAGATCAAATGTACAGGGGGAGGGGGGAGGGGGGGGGGGTGTACATTGGTCTAGATATATTTTTCGCACCAGACATTCACTAATACGACCAACATATTTTAGTGTCAAAAATTAGTGTTTCTTGTGTTGCTGATCCTGCGATCTTGCTAATTCATGCGTAAAATTATAATGATAAAAATAATATAAAAATCACTTTAACAAAACCGCATGCATAATAAGGGGGGGGGGGGGGGGGGGTAATCGAATTCGGGAAAAATATTATATTTTTTATTGTTTCATTGAGATTAAAATTTTACGGAGATTTCAAATCTTTACGCGGTTTCGCAATACTATTCGTTTTCAAGTTATTCTGTTTTTTTCAATACTTGCACTTTTCGCACCATAAACAATTCTTGTGAGGTTTTTGTGGTCGATGGTAAAACTTTTGTAAAAAATCAGACCAAGTCTTGACTGTTTTTTTTTACACTACTACTTGCACTTTTCGTTCTATATCAAAAGACAAACAGACAGACATACAGGCAGACAGCCTAGATTCCACCAAACACAAAGAAATCTTATCGGAACTGAAATCTCCGATCTTTTAATCTTTTAGTTAGTTTATCAATCGCCGGACAATATTAAACTGACTTTCTTTCATATTCACCGACAGTTTGTGTGGGAAGGTTCAAAAAAGAGATTTGTTTTTGTCATTTACGCCTAACTCCATTTCCGTACACTTTTAGTCACTAAACATCTCCTCCTTCAATCTTTATCTAATTTGGCTTATTTTTTTGTTAGAAAGCCCTGTACCAGACCCGAGCCGCTATCTCTTACTCTGTACCAGACCCGAGCCGCTATCTCTTACTCTGTACCAGACCCGAGCCGCTATCTCTTACTGGAATCCTGTCTCTCCTGAATAGATTCCTTAGATGGATTTTGAATTTCGATCTAGTTCTCGAGAAAAGTTCGATTAAAGCCTGTGTAGTCTATTAAAATGAAAATTGCATGACTTCATGTCGCAAAAATAGTGCAATAAAATTATTTAGAAAAATAAATTCAAAAATTCCTCCAAGGATTCTATAAAAGGATAGTCAGTGCACCAAAACTGTAGAAGGAGGTACTTTTGAGAACGGACCCCGATCAAAATTTCGTGCAATTGGCTATTACCCCGTGACCTACAGTACTATAGATAAGTATAGTAGGTCATGATTACCCAATCAGAAGCGAGTATTTTAGTTGTGTGACCACGGAAATGCAAAGCCCGTCCAATACCTTTCAGAATATATCTATATGTCCTTGTATCCAATCTAGTAGGCCTACTATGGAGATTCTGTAGATACATTCTGTAGATACATTCTGTAGATACATTCTGTAGATACATTCAGTAGATACATTCTGTAGATACATTCTGTAGATACATTCTGTAGATACATTCTGTAGATACATTTTGTAGATACATTCTGTAGATACATTCTGTAGATACATTTTGTAGATACATTCTGTAGATACATTCTGTAGATACATTCAGTAGATACATTCAGTAGATACATTCTGTAGATACATTCTGTAGATACATTCTGTAGATACATTCTGTAGATACATTCTGTAGATACATTCTGTAGATACATTCTGTAGATATATTTTGTAGATACATTCTGTAGATACATTCTGTAGATACATTCTGTAGATACATTCTGTAGATACATTCTGTAGATACATTCTGTAGATACATTCTGTAGATACATTCTGTAGATACATTCTGTAGATACATTCTGTAGATACATTCTGTAGATACATTCTGTAAGTAAGTAAGTAAGTATTAAGTATTAAGTATATTAATTTCTTTCGTATCTATCAAATTAAATCGCACACAATAAAATATTGTTGCAATATATAATAAGGAAATGTTAAAGTGTGGTCTTGGTGCTGCTACTGCGGCCGGGCAATAGCGAAGCTAGTATAGCCCAACTGCAGTTGCTGATAGATACTGAGGGGGAAGGGGGGGGGGGGAGGGTGGGGGGTGCCGTGTTTGGTTTCTATAAAAGATAATACTTCAGAGTTGTAAAATTTACTGATGTTTTAGATAGCAGTATTTTAGAATTTAAAATTTTAAAATTTTTCCTGTGGATTTCGACTAGTCTATCTTCGACTAGTCTTTCGACTAGCGAAAAAGACATGAAGTGTAATATTTTGGATTTATTTTTTTAAATTTGAATACAATAAGGTAGAGTGAGGGAAGGATATAGTAAAGGATTTTTGAGTATATGGAATTAGTGGAGACCTATTATATTTGAGAGAACAGTATTTTTTTGTAATTTCGGGAAAATGAAGTTTTGGATTTCTTTTCCCGGATATAGGGTGGGATGACATTCCAGATCAGGGGGCCTTGGAAGCTTACGGATTGTTGGGTAGACGTGAGGCGGGCAGTTTGTATGTAATAATCGCCGCAAGAGGAAGAGCGAGTGAGGTACCTGTGTATTGATTCAGTTTTTCTAAAAAAAATTCCTATATCAGTAGTTCCGGATTGAGAATTATTTATGTCATACATGAAGAGCGCTAGTTGATGTTTATATAGTAGATTAAGAGGTAGAATGTGGAGTGTTTTGTAAATGGGATTTGAAGAGGCTTGATATTGAGAAAATGTTATACATCTGATTATTTTATTTACCTTAGTACAAAGCTGTTTTATTATAGTAGAGTATGTACTCCCCCACAGAATTAGTCCATAAGATAGGTAGGGGTGTATCAAAGTAAAGTACAGCTGACGTAGAATATTCAGAGGAAAAATATGGCGCAACCTATAAAAAATGCCTGAAGTTCTAGAAATTTTCTTAGTAATATATTTTATGTGAGGTTTCCATGAGAGTTTATTGTCTACATAGATGCCTAAGAATTTTGTACATTGGGATTTTTTTACATTATTGGAATTTATTTTTATTGGAGGTAGATTATCTAAATTATGCCGGTAGTTCGTATAAATAGTATATTCAGTTTTGGAAAGATTTAGAGAGAGGCGATTATCGATCAACCAATCAGACAGCTTGTTCAATTCTAAATTAGTATCAGTAATTAGGTTCGTTATATTGTTTGCTGACTGAAAGAGAGTCGTATCGTCGGCAAAGAGAGTAGTTAGTAGGTTAGTACATTTAGGTAGGTCATTAATATATAGAAGAAATAGTAATGGTGACAGAACCCCGCCTTGCGGCACACCGCAGGTTAGAGGTAGAAGGGATGAATGATGATTAGAGATAGAAACAAATTGGAGTCTAGATGATAAAAAACTAGTTATTAATTGTAAGGGGATGCCGCGAATACCGTAACATTCAAGTTTTTTGAGGAGAATCTCGTGATTGATGGTGTCAAATGCTTTTTTTAGGTCTATGTAAATGGCGCATGTTGAGTTCTTATCGTCTAAGGCCTGATGGATTTTTTCAACTACAGAAAGTAATGCATGAGATGTTGAGATTTTATGACGGAAACCATATTGGGAGGATGAGAGAATTGATAATTTATTGAGATATGAAAGTAACTGTGAATTGATTATTTGTTCTATTATTTTACTAAGTACAGGCAAAAGGGATATGGGTCTATAATTGTTTGGATCGGATGGGTCTTCAGATTTGAAAGATGGGATAATTTTCGCAATTTTAAGTGAATCTGGAAAAAAGCCGAGCGAGATGGAGAGGTTTATTAAGTAATTGAGATGGATAGAAATAGGTTGAGCTGCTAACATTATAAGTTTAGTTGGAAGAGTATCATTAGAAGCGGATTTAGGATTGAGATGAAGAAGGTAGTATTGCACTTCTACAGGTGAAGTTTCTACTAATGAAAATGAGTTAGAATGTCTGTTAGAGTGTTGGATATGGCGCAGTGGGGAGCGGTTTGATGAAGGGATTTTGTTATTAAGTAGTGGTCCTATCGTAGCAAAATGATTATTTAGAATAGTTGCGATTCTGGAAGGATCTGTGATAGTTTCTATTGCGTTTTCTGATCGAACTGTTAACTGACTAGGAATGTTTAATTTCTTAGATTTAGATAGAGCAGCGTTTATAATCAACCATGTTTTTTTTATATTGTTTGAGTTCTCTTGAAATTGTTTATGGTAGTATAGTTTTTCTGCTGAGCGTAGTGAAGATGTTAATTGATTACGGTACTTTTTAAATATTGAGTGGTTTGATTCTGTTGGGTTTTTTAAGTACTTCCGGTATAACTTATTTTTTTGTATAGTACTGGATACAAGAGATTCAGTCATCCAAGGTTTATCGGGCATTTTTCGAGGTGATACTATTTTTTTCTGAACATGTTTTTCACAAATTTTTTCTAAATCTTTCTGTAGATACATTCTGTAGATACATTCTGTAGATACATTCTGTAGATACATTCTGTAGATACATTCTGTAGATACATTCTGTAGATACATTCTGTAGATACATTCTGTAGATACATTCTGTAGATACATTCTGTAGATACATTCTGTAGATACATTCTGTAGATACATTCTGTAGATACATTCTGTAGATACATTCTGTAGATACATTCTGTAGATACATTCTGTGGATACATTCTGTAGATACATTCTGTAGATACATTCTGTAGATACATTCAGTAGATACATTCTGTAGATACATTCTGTAGATACATTCTGTAGATACATTCTGTAGATACATTCTGTAGATACATTCTGTAGATACATTCTGTAGATACATTCTGTAGATACATTCTGTAGATACATTCTGTAGATACATTCTGTAGATACATTCAGTAGATACATTCTGTAGATACATTCTGTAGATACATTCTGTAGATACATTCAGTAGATACATTCTGTAGATACATTCTGTAGATACATTCAGTAGATACATTCTGTAGATACATTCTGTAGATACATTCTGTAGATACATTCTGTAGATACATTCAGTAGATACATTCTGTAGATACATTCTGTAGATACATTCTGTAGATACATTCTGTAGATACATTCTGTAGATACATTCAGTAGATACATTCTGTAGATACATTCTGTAGATACATTCTGTAGATACATTCTGTAGATACATTCTGTAGATACATTCTGTGGATACATTCTGTAGATACATTCTGTAGATACATTCTGTAGATACATTCAGTAGATACATTCTGTAGATACATTCTGTAGATACATTCTGTAGATACATTCTGTAGATACATTCAGTAGATACATTCTGTAGATACATTCTGTAGATACATTCTGTAGATACACTCTGTAGATACATTCTGCAGATACATTCTGTAGATACATTCTGTAGATACATTTTGTAGATACATTCTGTACATTCTTCTGACTACTAAATTTAGTAGGCGGAATTTTGCTTATTTTTGGACTAATTCAATAAAGTATCCTATAATGTAATTTCTTATTAAAATATATGGTATATAATTGAATTTCCCTTTTCACTTAGGGTCGCTGGGCTGTGGAGCAGTAGTTTTATGTTCTTTTCAAACACTTGATTTGTAATTTGTTATTAGATACTGTCTATTCTGCATTTTATATTTAATAATAAAAGTATTCATTTTCACTTTCGGAAGAAATAAGCTGAATCAAGATGCAAAACAAAACTGCTCGCATTTAAGGAGACAGTAAATTTTTTACAAGCACTGGTCTCCCGTCCAACTCTACATCTGTGGGGCGAGACACGTAGTCGGCGAGCCTTGGCATACGGTTCATATAGGGCAAATGGGGCATGTCCGTCTGTCTGTCTGTCCGTCTGGTAAATGTTTGAACGCGAATTTCTCGGCATCGCTCGTTCGGAATTGAACCAAACTTAGTAGGTAAGTAGTAGAGAGAAAGTTTAGAAAGTTTGTAAAGTTTGGTGAAAAATCATGCAGTCTGACGTCAGCTACGACAGATTATGTGGTTTTTAGAAAATGTTAAATTTCTCGAGAAGGCCTCATTTTCCTGAGCTGAAATTTTGGTGGCCTGTAGAGAATCATGAAGTCCATCTTTTACGAAATTGAAAAGTTAAGACATTTAATTGGGGATCCGCTAGAGACTCAGAAGTAATGACATAGGCCTACCGGTACGGTACTGCTGTACAGTGCTGCACTATAACTAGTGTGCAGAATAACAATTTGACACCACCTAGCGGATTAACATATGATTGTATATCGAGTGAATACATTTATAGCATGGGATATGGGGTCCAAACTAGACATGCCCCATTTGCTCTATATGAACCGTATGCCAAGGCTTGCCGACTACGTGCTGCGCGAAGTCCCCACGAACGTGTACCTGCCAGTGGCAGTATGGATCACATACTGTAGTTGCTAAATGTCACATTGATAATAATGTGGCATGTATAATTTATGCGGCATTTATACGCTTACATTGCAAGCGAAATAATTACATTATAAAAGAACAGTATTTAAGTAAGTGATAAAAATATAGTAGTTACTGTAGGTAGACATTACATATTCGCCAAGTGCATCTCCCATCGCCAAGCATTGCCAGCTAGCTAGGTTTCCCCTTTTTGGGAGTGGCAGGGCTGGGCTGACCCGTGTATCGTATACTGCTATCCGATAAACTCGCCTCGCTAGATGTGCTAGTCCGTCGTTGCCGGGCGGGCAGCACCAGTCCACTCCGGAGCTTCGCCATGCTCGCATCTATCCGCTCCTGTTGTCCTGGCAACACATCCCCTAGGCTACGTTTGTGGCGGTAGACGGCACTGGCCCGTCGTATTCCCTTCCGCATCCTAAACCTTTTCCACGCCAGCTGAATAACCTGAGCTGCGAATTCTTGTCGTTGGTGGTTGAACGTAGATGAAGTGACCTTCAGAGTCTTTCTGGTTGGGAAGGCTTCTTTAAATTTATCATCCATGCGCTCGATGAGTTGAGTGAATTCGTCTGTGTCCTCTATATCACCGAGAGTGTGTTTTATCAATGCTCTGAGAACATCGAGGCAGTGAAGACGATCGTCTGTAGTGATTGGGATTTCGAGATTGACGAGTTTAATTTTGTTCGGTCTTGGTAATCTCAAAGGAGGGTCTAATTCATGGCAAAAGTTAGTTAATTGGTGATGATAAATATACTCTGTGGCCTTGGGATCGTACCTCTGCCACACGAGATAGAACATGTCTATGTCGTCCTCAGTTATGCCTATCTCCTCCTGCTGGTGAGCTAAATTAAAGTTCTCGAGAATAACGGCGATGTACATATTAATGATTATCATGTAGGTCACCAGTAGGAATGTCACGAGGTAGATCACTGCGATATAAGGGTTCCCGCAGTCACCTGATAGCAACCCGGTGTGTTGAATGTTAGGATCACATTCTGGGGGTTCTGTCGACATTAATGGCTCGAGGACGTCGTTCCAACCCCCGGCTGTCATCAACCGAAATAAAATCACTAACGAACTGAAAAATGTTTTAAAGTTGACGACGTCGTTTAGTACCTCGTTGCCGCCCCCCGAGCTGTCTTCTGTTCTCACCGTTCCGAACACCTGCATGCCAATGACGGCGTAGATGAACAGCACTAGGAACAATAGGAGGAAGATGTTGAACAGCGCCGGGAGAGAGATGAGCAACGCGAATAAGAGTTTGCGGATGCCTTTCGCCGATTTGATGAGTCTCAGTATCCGTCCCACACGGAATAACCGGAAAACGCGCAACGCAGAGGGACTAAATCCAATATTTATAGACAGATTTTCCAATACAATATCTGAAATTAATAAAAATACAAATAACTTGTAACATCATGCTAACCCTATTGTAGTAGATTATAACTAATTAAGACAAATCACTATTTATTAATTTTTGCAAAAATAGCAACTCTTATGGCCTGCGATTGTACCAGTACCATTCAAACTCTCCACGTGGAAAAAAGTTGGCACTTAATTACAAAATGCTTACTACTCGGACGATAATATGAAAAATTAATATAAGAAAGAAGTTTTAATAAAGAGGGCAAAATTAGGTGACAATCAACTTTATTATAAATTTTGATGATATATGGTTATTATTTTAGGATTAAATTATTAGATAGTCCAATACACCCAATACATCCAATACAATTAAACATCCAATACGTCTTGTGCGCCACACTATTATGTACAGTATATATTTCTATCAACTGATTACTCAACATTCTTCCCAACGATTTACAATAGAATTCCTATAGTCTATCTACATCGTAGTAGGCAACTGTACGGTAACGCACTGGTTCGAACCCCAGTGACGTGCACCTGTACGGTAACGCACTGGTTCGAACCCCAGTGACGTGCTCCCTCTGTACGGTAACGCACTGGTTCGAACCCCAGTGACGTGCACCTGTACGGTAACGCTCTGGTTCGAACCCCAGTGACGTGCACCTGTACGGTAACGCACTGGTTCGAACCCCAGTGACGTGCACCTGTACGGTAACGCACTGGTTCGAAGCCCAGTGACGTGCACCTGTACGGTAACGCACTGGTTCGAACCCCAGTGACGTGCACCTGTACGGTAACGCACTGGTTCGAAGCCCAGTGACGTGCACCTGTACGGTAACGCACTGGTTCGAACCCCAGTGACGTGCACCTGTACGGTAACGCACTGGTTCGAAGCCCAGTGACGTGCACCTGTACGGTAACGCACTGGTTCGAACCCCAGTGACGTGCACCTGTATGGTAACGCACTGGTTCGAACCCCAGTGACGTGCACCTGTACGGTAACGCACTGGTTCGAACCCCAGTGACGTGCACCTGTACGGTAACGCACTGGTTCGAACCCCAGTGACGTGCTCCCTCTGTATGGTAACGCACTGGTTCGAACCCCAGTGACGTGCACCTGTACGGTAACGCACTGGTTCGAACCCCAGTGACGTGCACCTGTATGGTAACGCACTGGTTCGAACCCCAGTGTCGTGCTCCCTCTGTATGGTAACGCACTGGTTCGAACCCCAGTGACGTGCACCTGTACGGTAACGCACTGGTTCGAACCCCAGTGACGTGCACCTGTATGGTAACGCACTGGTTCGAACCCCAGTGACGTGCACCTGTACGGTAACGCACTGGTTCAAACCCCAGTGACGTGCTCCCTCTGTATGGTAACGCACTGGTTCGAACCCCAGTGACGTGCTCCCTCTGTATGGTAACGCACTGGTTCGAACCCCAGTGACGTGCTCCCTCTGTACGGTAACGCACTGGTTTGAACCCCAGTGACGTGCTCCCTCTGTATGGTAACGCACTGGTTCGAACCCCAGTGACATGCACCTGTACGGTAACGCACTGGTTCGAACCCCAGTGACGTGCTCCCTCTGTATGGTAACGCACTGGTTCGAACCCCAGTGACGTGCACCTGTACGGTAACGCACTGGTTCGAACCCCAGTGACGTGCTCCCTCTGTATGGTAACGCACTGGTTCGAACCCCAGTGACGTGCACCTGTACGGTAACGCACTGGTTCGAACCCCAGTGACGTGCTCCCTCTGTATGGTAACGCACTGGTGCGAACCCCAGTGACGTGCACCTGTACGGTAACGCACTGGTTCAAACCCCAGTGACGTGCACCTGTATGGTAACGCACTGGTTCGAACCCCAGTGACGTGCACCTGTACGGTAACGCACTGGTTCGAACACCAGTGACGTGCTCCCTCTGTACGGCAATGCACTGGTTCGAACCCCAGTGACGTGCTCCCTCTGTACGGTAACGCACTGGTTCGAACCCCAGTGACGTGCTCCCTCTGTATGGTAACGCACTGGTTCGAACCCCAGAAACGTGCACCTGTACGGTAACGCACTAGTTCGAACCCCAGTGACGTGCTCCCTATTTAATAATAGAGATAGCCGGTTATATAACTTAAAATTGCATGTTTGATAGAAATGAGCTAAATAAGAAAGTGTGAGTCATGTGATGTGATGTCTGGGTGTAAACCAATCCGTCGCTCGCCCCACAACAGACACACCAATTGAGTTAGTGGTACCTGTATGCTAAGCTCGCTTACTTTCGTCGCTCGCCCCCACAGCCTACTCTTCTAATCCATGGGGTCTCCCCATGCAGAGCGGGATACTTATGGCTATTGAATAATTAATTTTAATTGAGTACGTAACTATATGTAACTTATTTATACGAAACTCAAGAAGCTTGTTATCCTGCAGACTAGAATTGCCAATAAATAAGACTATACTAATAGTAAAATTAGTTTTCTGGTGATATTAGTGGTTAGTAAATCGAATTCATTATGCATGCAGTTATTGTTTAGTTGTGGGGTACGTTGTTCTAGAATTCTACAAAATGATATTTTCTTCTAAAATTATTAAATACGATAATATTTCATTTTTAAAATTCCTTATATCCCGATCTTTGGTTGAAGTTTCCATAGTTACCATAGTACATAAATTACTAGTATTGTATATCATGCGTGCGTAGCCTATTGTCGGATAGAAATAGTTTCTGCGCATGCGCAAATATTATGTCTGATAAACCTTACTTTTTGGAATCAAGTCTGAAAAATAAATAATAGATATAAAAAAGTCCATTCCAGTTAAAATAAAAGCTAATTAATTAATTGAAAAGGATGTCTCAGCAGACGTGCTTCACGGCCTGTCTTGCATGAGGTGCGCGCGTGCGCCATCCACGTCACTCGATGGTCAATGACATCGTGCGCCGGTCACTCGCCAGCTGTGGGGTCCCCGCTGCACTCGAACCACCAGTTGGTGTGCCGGGGAGACGGTAAGCGCGTCTACATAGTAACACTAGTCCCGTGGAGCCGCGGACGTGCTAATGTGTGGGACACAACCATCGTGGACCCGCTCGCGCCCAACCACCTCGCCCAGACTGCGTTGGCTGGAGGCCGTGTCGTTGAGCAGGCAGAATCCCAAAAGACTCGGCAGGAACTGATTGACCGAGGGTACTCCTTCTACCCTGTTGCCTTCGAGACCCTCGGTCGCCCTGGCCCCGAGACGACGGCATTCATTAACTCCTCGGTAACACGGCCTCCATCCTTGGAACAAGCCACCTGTCCTATCTGAAGGTCTCTACGAGGTTCTCTCTCTGATTAGCACACAGAGCCTTTTTATTTTATTTTATTTTTATTTTATATTACTTTTAATTATTACTTTTATTTTTTTGACTTTTATTTTTATTTTTTTTCACGAACTCAAGTGTTTTTATAGTTTTTTATTTTATTTCACAGCCATTTGTTTCATCGCGTCCGACCTTTTATTACCTCATGCCCGGAATTTCAGTTCTTTTTTTTAGACATCCACCGATTCCCTAGTTCCAGTACAGTAGGTTGACACTATAACAAAGCTGCCCCCGATTTGCAGGATATCTGCCGGTGCATAATCTTGTACTTTGGCGGCCTCATGGAGTGAATAAGCATGGTGGACAGCCCATGACTTTCTTGAGACGCATCTTAAAGGACACTGGCCTTAAAGATGCGGATGATCTAGCAAATGTCATGGGTGATAGAGAGTTGTGGCGGCGCAATTTTGTCGACAAGCCGGCACAGAATTCTTAATACATATGAAATATATATATAATGCAGCATGCCGATCCTAGTACAGTTGTTTAATAACCTCTAATTCGTTTAATTGAAAATTAACTAATTAATTGCAAATTAAATAGAAAAAATAAAAATAGCTTCTAAATAGCTCTTACTTTAAACATTTAAACGACAAATGTAGGGCCGAAAATGATAAATAGGATCTTATCGTCTAAAGATAAAACTCAAAAGACAAAAGAGCAAAAATGTAATAATAATACTAAAGTTATACCGATATGGTATCTTTAACTATTTATTTCATTGTGTGAAAAATACTGTAGCGCCTTTCAGCATTACGATCCGAGTGTAAAATTGTATAACATATATAAATATAATATATTAGGCCTACACGCCGTAGCCCAGTATAATATAATATTTACGTAAGACGACATGCCTCCCGGAAAGATGCCATTGAAATTGAAGACGTATTTATTCATACACGAAGTGGGGACTTCGCGCAGCACGAAGTTGGCAGAGCCTTAGCGAATTGACACTGTTAGGGGGTGGGTCAATTTATGCAAATAGTTGTCGTTGTCACGTTGGCCCTCTAGCGGCAGACTGGAGAACTGCAGATGGATTCGCCTCCTTTGAAAGTCACAGCTAATGGTCTAATACATATCTGCCAAGTTTCAGCTTAAACGGATTAAAAGCAAAGAAATGGGAGGGCATTTAATGTTTAGACATGTGGCCCTCTAGCGGGAGACCATTGCACTGATGGTGTCTGAAAGTCTCTCAAAAATCTCAACTTTTGCTCATATTGATACCTACAAATTTTCAACTTGGCAGCTTTAAATCCGACAAAGTTATTAGCATGTCAAAATCGTAACGACGACGACGACGACAACGACGACGACGACGACGACAACGACGACGACAACTATTTGCATAAATTGACCCACCCCCTAACAGTGTCAATTCGCTAAGGCTCCGCCAACTTCGTGGCTCGCCCCACATATGAATATTTTCAAATACAACTTAATTAATATTAATATATAAGGAATATCATTAATGGGTATCTTATTCAATAGTAGATGAGGGTGAGTTATTCAATTTAAATAATTGGTGTATTCGTCGATGTCGATGTTGCAATATGTGGAATAACTCTGACTGATAAAATATGCGGAACAACGGACTGATAAAATATACGGAACAACTGAAATTGACTGATAAATTTTTTTTTTTTAGAGTACCAACATACCCGCTCGGATGACGATTTTTATTAAATTTTAATTAAATTTTAATTAAATTTATTAAATTTAAAAACTAGGCCTTAGTACCGTGTTTTACTTTGATTACAAATTTAACAGAGTAATAAATCTAAAAGCAATTTTGTCGATAAGCCGGCACAGCATTCTTAAAAATGCAGCTGCAATGCAGCATGCCGATCCTAGTAGTAGTATCTAGCTACTAAGTCAGTATTACTACTGTATGCTATTCAAATTTCCCTCCAAATGTGCATGAAACTAAACGCAAAGGAATACAAATGAAATAACTAAATTTAAATGAATTACTCCATAACTACAGCAAATATTATTACTATTTTTATATTAAAGATACGCCCCCAATCGGGGCAAATTGGTTTACTGGTTTACATATCAATTATTTTTCGTCGATCAATAATAATTAATTACAAGTCCCAAAAATTAGTAAATTTCCGAATGTTTCCGGACTCCCTTCACTACTATAAACATTTCCTAATTAACTACTGTAGTTAGTTTTAATAGTATGTTGTCTGTACACACATTGTTTATTGTTAATACCACGGTAAATGAATACTTGACACTATTGAGCTGAGCAGTGGTTTTGTTCATATTTGGTAATTAACGTTTATTGCATTGATATTGGATCTCAAATATTATTACTATTAATGTTTACAATACTAATTACTCGACAATTTGTAGTTAATTAATAATTACTCAGCAACGTAGACAATAAATTTTGGCTTCAAGCCAACTTCAATTTTTAACCCCAAATTAATTATTATATTTAAATATAATAATATTATATTAATTAATAATTAATTAGTATTCTTAATATAATAATATAATAATAATATATTAATTATTACTATTAATAGTAATAATAATTGTTGTAGTTATGGTGTAATTCATTTAAAATCAGTTATTTCATTTGTATTCCTTTGCGTTTAGTTTCATGCACATTTGGAGGGAAATTTGAATAGCTGACTTTAATAATTTAAGATTTAATATTAAGAATGTAATACTGACTTAGTAGCTAGATACCGGTTGCGGTTGCGGTTGCCGTTGTGTGTTTTTATTTTTATTTTAAATCACTCTTAAGAAGCCCGTTAAGGGAGAAATGCATCAGTAATCACCATTTATTTAAATTAGCGGAAAAGAAGACCCTTTATCCACCCAATTATTTATAATATAATAGGCCTACGCCTTAGTCCAGTATAATATAATGCCTTACAGCCTTAGTCCAGTATAATATAATAGACCTACACGCCTTAGACCTGTATAATATAATAGGCCTACACGCCTTAGCCCAGTATAATATAATAGGCCTACGCCTTACAGCCTTAGCCCATTATAATATAATAGGCCTACGCCTTAGCCCATTATAATATAATAAGCCTACACGCCTTAGCCCATTATAATATAATAGGCCTACGCCTTAGTCCAGTATAATATAATAGACCTACGCCTTACTCCAGTATAATATAATAGGCCTACACGCCTTAGCCCAGTATAATATAATAGGCCTACGCCTTAGCCCAGTATAATATAATAGGCCTACACGCCTTAGTCCACTATAATATAATAGGCCTACGCCTTACAGCCTTAGCCCATTATAATATAATAGGCCTACGCCTTACAGCCTTAGCCCAGTATAATATAATAGGCCTACGCCTTACAGCCTTAGCCCAGTATAATATAATAGGCCTACGCCTTACAGCCTTAGCCCATTATAATATAATAGGCCTACGCCTTAGACCTGTATAATATAATAGGCCTACACACCTTAGCCCATTATAATATAATAGGCCTACGCCTTAGTCCAGTATAATATAATAGACCTACGCCTTAGCCCAGTATAATATAATAGGCCTACACGCCTTAGTCCACTATAATATAATAGGCCTACGCCTTACAGCCTTAGCCCATTATAATATAATAGGCCTACGCCTTACAGCCTTAGCCCAGTATAATATAATAGGCCTACGCCTTACAGCCTTAGCCCAGTATAATATAATAGGCCTACGCCTTAGCCCAGTATAATATAATAGGCCTATACGCCTTAGTCCAGTATAATATAATGCCTTACAGCCTTAGTCCAGTATAATATAATAGACCTACGCCTTACAGCCTTAGCCCAGTATAATATAATAGGCCTACGCCTTAGTCCAGTATAATATAATGCCTTACAGCCTTAGTCCAGTATAATATAATAGGCCTACGCCTTAGCCCAGTATAATATAATAGGCCTATACGCCTTAGTCACTATAATATAATAGGCCTACGCCTTACAGCCTTAGCCCATTATAATATAATAGGCCTACGCCTTACAGCCTTAGCCCATTATAATATAATAGGCCTACGCCTTACAGCCTTAGCCCATTATAATATAATAGGCCTACGCCTTACAGCCTTAGCCCAGTATAATATAATAGGCCTACGCCTTAGCCCAGTATAATATAATAGGCCTATACGCCTTAGTCCACTATAATATAATAGGCCTACGCCTTACAGCCTTAGCCCATTATAATATAATAGGCCTACGCCTTACAGCCTTAGCCCATTATAATATAATAGGCCTACGCCTTACAGCCTTAGCCCAGTATAATATAATAGGCCTACGCCTTACAGCCTTAGCCCAGTATAATATAATAGGCCTACGCCTTACAGCCTTAGCCCATTTAATATAATAGGCCTACGCCTTAGTCCAGTATAATATAATAGACCTACGCCTTACTCCAGTATAATATAATAGGCCTACGCCTTAGCCCAGTATAATATAATAGGCCTATACGCCTTAGTCCACTATAATATAATAGGCCTACGCCTTACAGCCTTAGCCCATTATAATATAATAGGCCTACGCCTTACAGCCTTAGCCCAGTATAATATAATAGGCCTACGCCTTAGTCCAGTATAATATAATAGACCTACGCCTTACTCCAGTATAATATAATAGGCCTACACGCCTTAGCCCAGTATAATATAATAGGCCAACGCCTTACAGCCTTAGTCCAGTATAATATAAAAGGCCTACGCCTTACAGCCTTAGTCCACTATAGTATAATAGACCTACGCCTTACAGCCTTAGTCCAGTATAATATAATAGGCCTACATGCCTTAGCCCATTATAATATAATAGGCCTACGCCTTACAGCCTTAGCCCATTATAATATAATAGGCCTACGCCTTAATCCAGTATAATATAATAGACCTACGCCTTACTCCAGTATAATATAATAGGCCTACACGCCTTAGCCCAGTATAATATAATAGGCCTACACGCCTTAGTCCAGTATAATATAATAGGCCTACATGCCTTAGCCCATTATAATATAATAGGCCTACGCCTTACAGCCTTAGCCCATTATAATATAATAGGCCTACGCCTTAATCCAGTATAATATAATAGACCTACGCCTTACTCCAGTATAATATAATAGGCCTACACGCCTTAGTCCACTATAATATAATAGGCCTACGCCTTACAGCCTTAGCCCATTATAATATAATAGGCCTACGCCTTACAGCCTTAGCCCAGTATAATATAATAGGCCTACGCCTTAGTCCAGTATAATATAATGCCTTACAGCCTTAGTCCTGTATAATATAATAGGCCCACGCCTTAATCCAGTATAATATAATAGACCTACGCCTTACTCCAGTATAATATAATAGGCCTACACGCCTTAGCCCAGTATAATATAATAGGCCTACACGCCTTAGTCCACTATAATATAATAGGCCTACGCCTTACAGCCTTAGCCCATTATAATATAATAGGCCTACGCCTTACAGCCTTAGCCCAGTATAATATACTTGGCCTACGCCTTAGCCCAGTATAATATAATAGGCCTACATCTTAGTCCAGTATAACATAATGCCTTACAGCCTTAGTCCAGTATAATATAATAGACCTACGCCTTACTCCAGTATAATATAATAGGCCTACACGCCTTAGCCCAGTATAATATAATAGGCCTACACGCCTTAGTCCACTATAATATAATAGGCCTACGCCTTACAGCCTTAGCCCATTATAATATAATAGGCCTACGCCTTACAGCCTTAGCCCAGTATAATATACTTGGCCTACGCCTTAGCCCAGTATAATATAATAGGCCTACATCTTAGTCCAGTATAACATAATGCCTTACAGCCTTAGTCCAGTATAATATAATAGACCTACGCCTTACTCCAGTATAATATAATAGGCCTACACGCCTTAGACCTGTATAATATAATAGGCCTACACGCCTTAGTCCATTATAATATAATAGACCTACGCCTTACTCCAGTATAATATAATAGGTCTACGCCTTAGCCCAGTATAATATAATAGGCCTACATGCCTTAGACCTGTATAATATAATAGGCCTACATCTTAGTCCAGTATAACATAATGCCTTACAGCCTTAGTCCAGTATAATATAATAGACCTACGCCTTACTCCAGTATAATATAATAGGCCTACGCCTTAGACCTGTATAATATAATAGGCCTACACGCCTT
Organism: Nemertoderma westbladi; assembly: GCA_032718475.1. NCBI lineage: Eukaryota > Metazoa > Xenacoelomorpha > Nemertodermatida > Nemertodermatidae > Nemertoderma > Nemertoderma westbladi. The sequence goes on along the minus strand of JAUCBJ010006911.1, from coordinate 67,909 downwards.
AGTCCATTATAATATAATAGACCTACGCCTTAGCCCAGTATAATATAATAGGCCTACGCCTTAGCCCAGTATAATATAATAGGCCTATACGCCTTAGTCCAGTATAATATAATAGGCCTACACGCCTTAGTCCACTATAATATAATAGGCCTACACGCCTTAGTCCACTATAATATAATAGGCCTACGTCTTACAGCCTTAGCCCATTATAATATAATAGGCCTATACGCCTTAGCCCAGTATAATATAATAGGCCTACACGCCTTAGTCCACTATAATATAATAGGCCTACGTCTTACAGCCTTAGCCCATTATAATATAATAGGCCTACGCCTTAGTCCAGTATAATATAATAGACCTACGCCTTACTCCAGTATAATATAATAGGCCTACGCCTTAATCCAGTATAATATAATAGACCTACGCCTTACTCCAGTATAATATAATAGGCCTACGCCTTAGTCCAGTATAATATAATGCCTTACAGCCTTAGTCCAGTATAATATAATAGGCCTACGCCTTAGTCCAGTATAATATAATGCCTTACAGCCTTAGTCCAGTATAATATAATAGGCCTACGCCTTAGTCCAGTATAATATAATGCCTTACAGCCTTAGTCCTGTATAATATAATAGGCCTACGCCTTAGTCCAGTATAATATAATGCCTTACAGCCTTAGTCCTGTATAATATAATAGGCCTACGCCTTAGTCCTGTATAATATAATAGGCCTACGCCTTAGTCCAGTATAATATAATAGGCCTACGCCTTAGTCCAGTATAATATAATGCCTTACAGCCTTAGCCCAGTATAATATAATAGGCCTACGCCTTAGTCCAGTATAATATAATGCCTTACAGCCTTAGTCCTGTATAATATAATAGGCCTACGCCTTAGTCCAGTATAATATAATAGGCCTACGCCTTAGTCCAGTATAATATAATGCCTTACAGCCTTAGCCCAGTATAATATAATAGGCCTACGCCTTAGTCCAGTATAATATAATGCCTTACAGCCTTAGTCCTGTATAATATAATAGGCCTACGCCTTAGTCCTGTATAATATAATAGGCCTACACGCCTTAGTCCACTATAATATAATAGGCCTACGCCTTACAGCCTTAGCCCATTATAATATACTTGGCCTACGCCTTAGCCCAGTATAATATAATAGACCTACGCCTTAGCCCAGTATAATATAATAGGCCTACGCCTTAGTCCAGTATAATATAATAGGCCTACGCCTTAGACCTGTATAATATAATAGGCCTACACGCCTTAGTCCATTATAATATAATAGGCCTACGCCTTAGCCCATTATAATATAATAGGCCTACGCCTTAGTCCAGTATAATATAATGCCTTACAGCCTTAGTCCAGTATGATATAATAGGCCTACGCCTTAGTCCAGTATAATATAATGCCTTACAGCCTTAGTCCAGTATAATATAATAGGCCTACGCCTTAGTCCAGTATAATATAATGCCTTACAGCCTTAGTCCAGTATGATATAATAGGCCTACGCCTTAGTCCAGTATAATATAATGCCTTACAGCCTTAGTCCAGTATAATATAATAGGCCTACGCCTTAGTCCAGTATAATATAATGCCTTACAGCCTTAGTCCAGTATAATATAATAGGCCTACGCCTTAGTCCAGTATAATATAATGCCTTACAGCCTTAGCCCATTATAATATAATAGGCCTACGCCTTAGCCCATTATAATATAATAGGCCTACGCCTTAGTCCAGTATAATATAATAGGCCTACGCCTTTTCCCAGTGATTGATATACTTTATTTTTTTACAGGGTATTACGTATATTAAAGCAACTTAGCAGGGTTTAAACAAAATATTAAGATATTACAACCACAATCAAAAAACAAACAAAATTTTATACCCCTATAGCCAGTTGCTGTGTAATCTAAAAACAGTTATAGGGCCTACAGTCAACTAAATCAAATACTTGATTTTATTTTAAACGAATACTTGAAAATAACAACGAGGTGTAGATAAATAAAAAAATACACCTCAACTTTCTTCCTTCAACCTCTTCCATTCACACAAAGCTAAATGTTGTTAACCAAATAGATGGAGATTAAATTATCCAAATTCTAAATACAATAATTGAACACTAACCGGCTACAGAGAATATAACAATTACGAAGTCAAAGACATTCCAAGGGATTAGGAAATACTGATGACGTAATCCGATTATTTTCAGAGCCGCTTCGAGACAATATATTACAGTGAATATAATGTTAAATATTCTGAGTACCTGGAATAAACATAAAACATACCGTTCTTACTAACTAGAAATATATTCCGTTACGTTAAAAAAAACGATTTGATAAAATAAAGTCCACTGCCAAAACATATTGATCCATGTATATTGTATATTAAGTATCTGAGTTCATCAATACACGAAATTATAAATTGTTCAATTAATTCCGGTATGAATGTAAAAAAACATAACTAAAAAGTACTATACTAGGTCGAGAGAGATCGACCTAGTCAACTATTCTATTTATAATATTTTTACTTTGAACTAAAAAAGTAACTGTGACCAGATTAGATGTAATCAAACAGGACGTTTAGCCCCATAAGGGGCTCCTATCAGGGTGTCACGAGTAAAGATCCAAAGGGAGAAGAAACATGTACTATAAAACTATGAAGTGGATGTCTGCCTAACTAACAATTTACTAAGCTTGACAAAAAGGCCTACGCCAATCACGTTTCTGCTTATTAATGATGGGCTGGCTCGAGCTATTGTAATGCATCTCAAGCTTTTACGTGCAACTAAACTGCTCACGATTTGTATTTAGTTTAATGCTTTTGTTTTAAATACCTAACGGTATGTGTTTTTCTTCTTGCTTAACAATTATATGTAAGTCAACTTTATAGTTGTTAATTAATTGTTAGTAGTACCGGTATACATCAAAATCACACGAAACAATTTTCGAAACTACGTCAAACCTTATACCGCAACTAGCCGTAAGATAATGGAGGCTGTTTGCTGAGACGGCTGCATGGTGCGGCTGTTTGCTGAGCCCTGTGACGGCTGCATGGTGCGGCTGTTTGCTGAGCCCTGAGACGGCTGCATGGTGCGGCTGTTTGCTGAGCCCTGAGACGGCTGCATGGTGCGGCTGTTTGCTGAGCCCTGAGACAGCTGCATGGTGCGGCTGTTTGCTGAGACGGCTGCATGGTGCGGCTGTTGGCTGAGACGGCTGCATAGTGCGGCTGTTTGCTGAGACGACTGCATGGTGCGGCTGTTTGCTGAGACTGCTGCATGGTGCGGCTGTTTGCTGAGACGGCTGCATGGTGCGGCTGTTTGCTGAGACGGCTGCATGGTGCGGCTGTTTGCTGAGACGGCTGCATGGTGCGGCTGTTGGCTGAGACGGCTGCATGGTGCGGCTGTTTGCTAAGACGACTGCATGGTGCGGCTGTTTGCTGAGACGACTGCATGGTGCGGCTGTTTGCTGAGCCCTGAGACGACTGTATGGTGCGGCTGTTTGCTGAGCCATGAGACGGCTGCATGGTGCGGCTATTTACTGAGCCATGAGCGGCTGCATGGTGCGGCTGTTTGCTGAGCCCTGAGACGGCTGCCACCTGATGGCCCCCGCCCCATTTGAACTCGTGACGATAACTACCTGTACCTACGATTTTGCCTTGATACGGTCGGCATTCCAAAGAGAGGGTCTACTGGGTGGATAAGGGGTGTGTTGAAGGAAGGTATTGTCAGTATTATTATCAAATAGTTACACATAGCCCCCCCCCCCCCCCCCCCCCCAGCTATTTATTTTAAGTATTCGGTACTAACATCTTCAAAGGATTTATCCATGCCGTAGTGGTTCACTGCCAAGGTAACTGTATTCATCAGGATCACAATAATTATTGCTATCTCGAATTTCGATGACATACTGATATCAAAAAATGCAGCCAGTAATTTATTCTGTGAATGAACATTTGAATAAGATATAGTTATAAACAGGTAAATAAATACATATTACTGACGTTAGGCCGCTGACGGACAGGTAAATACATATTACTGACGTTAGGCCACTGACGGACAGGTAAATACATATTACTGACGTTAGGCCGCTGACGGACAGGTAAATACATATTACTGACGTTAGGCCGCTGACGGACAGGTAAATACATATTACTGACGTTAGGCCGCTGACGGACAGGTAAATACATATTACTGACGTTAGGCCGCTGACGGACAGGTAAATACATATTACTGACGTTAGGCCGCTGACGGACAGGTAAATACATATTACTGACGTTAGGCCGCTGACGGACAGGTAAATACATATTACTGACGTTAGGCCGCTGACGGACAGGTAAATACATATTACTGACGTTAGGCCGCTGACGGACAGGTAAATACATATTACTGACGTTAGGCCGCTGACGGACAGGTAAATACATATTACTGACGTTAGGCCGCTGACGGACAGGTAAATACATATTACTGACGTTAGGCCGCTGACGGACAGGTAAATACATATTACTGACGTTAGGCCGCTGACGGACAGGTAAATACATATTACTGACGTTAGGCCGCTGACGGACAGGTAAATACATATTACTGACGTTAGGCCGCTGACGGACAGGTAAATACATATTACTGACGTTACGCCGCTGTCGGACAGGTAAATACATATTACTGACGTTACGCCGCTGTCGGACAGGTAAATACATATTACTGACGTTAGGCCGCTGACGGACAGGTAAATACATATTACTGACGTTAGGCCGCTGACGGAGACGTCGAACTATCACTCCCAAACACGTCGAGAAAATCTGCAGAAGTAAAGACTATATTTTGCAAGATATTTTTCCATATGTATTGTCAATACTGTTTTAAATTTAATTTAATAGTTATTCTAGAAATTAAAGATAATAATAGAGGAATTTATAGAAGGCATTGTAGTGAGGCGGTTGTAGCTGTTAGGCAGGTTCAAGAGATGTTTCAAGGTTTCGATGTACCCCACTTATTGTAATTATTTGCTTATAAAATAGCTAATTTTATAATAATATAGGACATTATGCAGACATGGTTTGCTTGAAAAATAAAAAGTTCAAAATAATTTATGTACATTCGTTTTTCTTGCAAGCAGTAAAGCCATGCCTCTGCTAAAACGTGTCTAATGCTTGAAAAAAGTTTACCATGCAAAGTGAAAGCAGTATAATACTGAAATTAAATAGAATTACGGCGATAATAATATTTTACAATACAGTCCACAACTATTTGTACCAAGACTGTATATTAAGTTTGATATTTGTACGTGACTTAATCAGCTACGGAGAAACAAACTTTTAAGAAACAAATCACCATAAACAGTACAATAAAAACCAAACGGAAATAAAAACCAAACGGAAATAATAACAAAAACAAGAAAGCGAAGCAAAAAACAGAAAATAGAAAAATGAAAGCGTCAACGAATTATGAATTCTTAACTCACCAATCCCTGTATCCAGTAATAACGAAATAATATGAAATTTAACATTTTTGTAATATTTTAATTTATTTAATTTATTTTAAGATTACAAAAAAGGTTGAGAACAAAACTCAAAAACCAATGAAACCTCAAGGCAGAATATCGTTGGAAGAATATAAGTGCGAATTCCGCATAATGCAAAATAAATAATCCTAGTATTACAGTAGTAATGAATTTTTAATTATTATTTTGACAATATCACACCAATATTCATTGTATACAGTTCTACAGTATTCCTACAGTAGATTTTGTATTGTTTGTACAGTAGTTAGTATTATGTTCAACTGTAGTTAATGTGAATTAGTTAATTGAGATTTACTCATTCTATTTTATAACAAACGCCCCATTTAGTTTCTTTGTAACTTGTTGTCTTCATGACAAACTCATTTGACTTCATTCAAATCAATTTGCGCAATAATATATAATATGGACGATATATGATATGAAATATGGATATAATATGAAACAAAAATACACTGAATGTTCATGTCAGTGGTCTACGTCACCATGATTGAATGGTTCATCTGAAATATTACATTGTGATAACTTTTCTAAATGCATATAAACGCTTATTTAAAACTATTCCTAAAGCTAACCTACAGTACAAGTAACTCATTTTCCGCATGCAGTAGAATATATCCTTAAATGCATCTACTTTCAGAATCGATTCTGACTCAGGATTCACATTAATAACAATTAATAATAACTAACGACTTCATTCATTAAATAATTTATTATTAAACATAAAGTCTATACCTGTAGGCCTACAGACCCTAAGGATTCTCTTATATGAGATATATGTCTACCAGAGAACTGTTGGTATATTATACTGTATAATGTAAACTATTCAGTACACAATAAACAAACATCTTCTATACAACATGCTTCTATAATTAGTAGTTTCCGATTACCTTTGGCCTTTGAATATGTTTCCTAGGTTTTTTAACACTAAGTCTTCTAATAGTTTGATAGTAACTACGTTGGTTTGCCGTCAATAGAACATCTATAGCTCCGTCACCATCGTACTGTGATTGTAAAGCAGCGTGGAAAAGTAGCAGAAAATATAGTAAGTAAAACCCAAAACACAAATAAATGTCAATTAATATACGATAACACACTGAATGATTTAAATTACACAGTGTCGTTGGTTGGATCGTTGCATCAGATCGGCCAGTTTTAATATTCACACCAAGTCACAACAATTTTAAATTTTTGTTTTAAATGATTTACCAAAAACGGATAAATTTTAATTAATATCTTTAATCTTCAGTAAAGCATTATTTAGCATTATTTAGCATTATTTAGCAGGTTTACAGCAAAAAAATCGGGTTAAAAAAACAGTTTAATAAAGGGTTTGGGGTGGATTAAAGTGTAAGTAAAAACATTGTGGAAAATGGGAATTTCGGTTTGGTAGTATTTGTATAGTACCTTGGGTTTAGCCAACCCAGGTGACGGTCTGTGGGCTACACTATCTACAACCCGCTTCAGTGTGATATAGTAATTAGTCTGCCGATCTGTGAGAATAATGCCCATGTAGTCGACGAAATCTACCGACTGAAATATTAATCGATTATTATTGAAAGTCCATAGTTTGCGAACGTTATTTATATTCTGTAATTGTTTTTATTCATATCGGAGATAAACTTTATCTGAAGCAATCTTAAAACATCCAAACATATTCAACAAAATCTTTTCCATTTTAAGTACTATTACAATATTCGTTGGGAAAGGGTAGCAGGGTTGTCAGCAGGTTACGAGCAGGTTGGAAGTCGGGCACTCTAACCATTCCGATATGACCTCCAATAAACCCACTCATCCACACAAGAGTTCGAGGTGGCGAGCAGGTTGGAAGTCGGGCACTCTAACCATTCCGATATGACCTCCAATAAACCCACTCATCCACACAAGAGTTCGAGGTGGCAAGCAGGTTGGAAGTTAGGCACTCTAACCATTCCGATATGACCTCCAATAAACCCACTCATCCACACAAGAGTTCGAGGTGGCGAGCAGGTTGGAAGTCGGGCACTCTAACCATTCCGATATGACCTCCAATAAACCCACTCATCCACACAAGAGTTCGAGGTGGCGAGCAGGTTGGAAGTCAGGCACTCTAACCATTCCGATATGACCTCCAATAAACCCACTCATCCACACAAGAGTTCGAGGTGGCGAGCAGGTTGGAAGTTAGGCACTCTAACCATTCCGATATGACCTCCAATAAACCCACTCATCCACACAAGAGTTCGAGGTGGCGAGCAGGTTGGAAGTCGGGCACTCTAATCATTCCGATATGACCTCCAATAAACCCACTCATCCACACAAGAGTTCGAGGTGGCGAGCAGGTTGAAAGTCGGGCTCTCTAACCATTCCGATATGACCTCCAATAAACCCACTCATCCACACAAGAGTTCGAGGTGGCGAGCAGGTTGGAAGTCAGGCACTCTAACCATTCCGATATGACCTCCAATAAACCCACTCATCCACACAAGAGTTCGAGGTGGCGAGCAGGTTGGAAGTCGGGCACTCTAACCATTCCGATATGACCTCCAATAAACCCACTCATCCACACAAGAGTTCGAGGTGGCGAGCAGGTTGGAAGTCGGGCACTCTAACCATTCCGATATGACCTCCAATAAACCCACTCATCCACACAAGAGTTCGAGGTGGCGAGCAGGTTGGAAGTCGGGCACTCTAACCATTCCGATATGACCTCCAATAAACCCACTCATCCACACAAGAGTTCGAGGTGGCGAGCAGGTTGGAAGTCAGGCACTCTAACCATTCCGATATGACCTCCAATAAACCCACTCATCCACACAAGAGTTCGAGGTGGCGAGCAGGTTGGAAGTTAGGCACTCTAACCATTCCGATATGACCTCCAATAAACCCACTCATCCACACAAGAGTTCGAGGTGGCGAGCAGGTTGGAAGTCGGGCACTCTAATCATTCCGATATGACCTCCAATAAACCCACTCATCCACACAAGAGTTCGAGGTGGCGAGCAGGTTGAAAGTCGGGCTCTCTAACCATTCCGATATGACCTCCAATAAACTCACTCACCCACTCACCCACATAAAATATGTCTAATAATTATACATCCTGGAAGAAACCATCAGTGCAGATATAAATGTAAAGCTATAAAGTAAAATAATGATAAAATAAAGTACAAATACAAATACAAATACAGGTAAAGCATCAGGCAGTCCACGGCATTCACTACATAACTACCAGTAAAATTTTAGTTTTGTGTCCCTTTTACATAATATAACCTTTTTATAACCTAATTTATTTATGCTTTTGATTTATTTATTTACTTATGTTTTCTTGGGCTTATCTTATTACAATAAGGGAAAAACATCGGCAACCAACAGCCTCAATAGAGCTACTAAATAATCAATCAGTAATTGTAACGAATTACTGCAACACAATAAAATATAAAACCAATTTGATTAAAATAAGATAAACATGATGCTTTATATATCCTATTATACGTTATCGGAAATTACCTTGATTGGTGGGCCAAATCTCCCAAGTCAGAATTCAATACGGTTAATAATTAGTAAGATGATGATAATGAAACAGCAATAATGTTTAATGAGAATGATTCCGCTATAGAAACTATATAATTAGTTTCGATAAATTTCCCCGGTAATTTTATCTAACCTGCGGTCTATTTATATTCTTCTTGGGCTTTTTCTTCGAGCCAAATTGTGTCATTGTGGTGTAAAACTTTTTTTGCGTATCAGTAAGAAACACCATAAGAGGTGCATCAGTTGCATACTACAGCGGGGTAAATACATGTTATTATATCTGACAAACGGCTATTCCATCTCCTGGAATAAAGTGTCTTAATTCCAGCGCACACCCCCCCCTCCCCCCCCCCCCCCCCAAATTTTTTTTTTGTCATATCTTAGTTAGATTGCATAACATTTGTAACATACTTTCACCTCCAACCCCCTTAGTAGTGGGTGAATTAAGTATACTTACTTAACTTAACTTAACTTATACTTGACTGGTCCTCTCTGTTGCAACAGCCAAGTGTGAGGTCCAGCTTCATACTACAGCTGAGCAACAGGTATGAGGTTATTGCCTCTGAGGCGGCAGATCACTGCGAGGGCTATACTGCCTTCACAGAAGCAGTTAAATTAGCAGCTGCAGAAACAGTTCCTGTATACCCTCGAAACAGGAAAAGGGCCCCCTGGACTGACAACAAAATTCAGAAGTGCCGAAATGATCTCTATAAGGCGCAGAAAGTGTTAGCGGATCCAATCCGCTGCACCACCCAACAAGAAAATGGGGAAATCGTGATTTACGAATCACGATTAGATATGCAGTATTGCCCAACGCAATATTGCATACCAGATGGAATAAGGCGATATATTTCCAGCTAGAGAGAGAGATAGCAATACATCTCAGAGGGAAGCCAACACAGGGCCAGGAAAGACAGGGAGTGGCTAGGACAGGTAAACCAACCAATAGTGGGGTGGTACACCATCAATTAGCGCGTATCTATTGGTAGGTCAATACAGTAAGCAATGTGTGTAACCTTCCATGTAATGTCCATATAACTATTACTCAGTGTTAATTATGATTCAGTTGGCTATTACTCAGGGTAGAAGTTAAATGGTTTAAACCGTTGTCGTTACTGCTGCCATTGTGTAATTCTGATTGTGCTATATTACCGGTACTCATACATCTGAAATTATCAACAACAATAAATGGGTTTACCCCAAACTCTAGCTTTGTTAAACCGGCCTGTCGGCCTTTCAGCCCCTTAACGGCCTTTCAGTGACTAAGTGGACGCGGCAACGCGTATTGCCTATACAACTCGAAACACACACCGGTCGGGATCCCTCGCCAACTCGGATCCAGTCACAGAAAGAGTCCCGACTCAAACAGACTACAGCGGCGAAGAATGCAGTTAAAGCTGCATCTAGGTCCCTGAACAGGCAGTACTCTGCTAATCTACAGGAGCTAATAAACCAACAGGTTGATGACATACGACAGCAGGCAATCATCCCAGGCATGGAAATCGATCAACTTGCTTACTGGGCGTAAAAGCCAACCAACCACCAAGGTTAAGGCTGAATCACCAGCCGATCGCCTCAATGCCGCAATGGTTGGAAGGCCCACTTTGAAAAGCTCCTCAATAATGACAGGGTATTGCCTGATAACTTTATAGAAGTAAAAGTGTCTTGAGTCTGTACTCCCAGATATTCCCATTGGCGATATCTCCATTGCAGAAGTGAAGGCTGCTGCAAAGAGCATTAAGACCAATCGTGCCAGTGGAGTAGATGGTGTTCCCCCTGAGGTCTTTAAAATACCTGAGTGTTTAAAGCTCATCTATCCCATCATAGTAGACATGTACCGAACAACAAGAGTCCCACAATAAATGAAAACAAATAAGTTGGTGCCAGTTGCCAAGAGGGGCAACCTAACACTCTATGGTTCTTTTCGGGGAATTTCATTGATCTCTATTGCTGCAAAGCTATACAATAGAATTCTATTAAATCGCATCAGGGATCTCATTGAGAGACTGCTCCGTGGAAATCAGAATGGGTTCCGTAAAGGTCGTGGGACCATGGAGGCCATTTTGGCACTTAGAAGGATAATTGAAGAGATATCAAAAAGGAAAGACAGGCATCTGGCTGTTATATTTTGTTGACTTCTTTAAGGCCTTTGATTCAGACTCTCGCTCAACTATGTTCAGCATACTTTCATTATATGAGATTTCTGATGAAATCAGATCAGTATACGATGGTTCGACAACATTTGTGTCTACTGTTGACGGTGACACAGAACCATTTGAAGTGTTATGGGGCGTCCTCCAAGGAGACACACTTGCACCATTCTTGTTCATTATTGTGGTTGACTATGTTCTACGCATGTCCTTAGATCATCATAATAATGATGGGGTGATGATAACTCCACCTACTGGCTCCAGAAGTCGAGGAAATCCTACCAAGTACCTAACTGATCTAGACTTTGCTGATGGCTTAGGAGTACTCTCAGAATCACTAGAGGGAGCCCAACGGCTCCTCAGCTCATTAGAACAGGCTGCTTCTAGTGTTGGTCTTTTTATTAACTCCAGATAGTCCAAAATGTTGACAGTTAACTTTGAAAATCATCAGCAAGTCTCTTACCGGATGAGCATAAGCTCAAATGATGGTATGCTTGAGCATGTGGATGAGTTCTGTTACCTGGGATCATGGATCTGGAAGTCAGATGAGGACCATCGAATACGTAAGGGAAAGGCATGGGCAGCCTTGAATAGGCTTTCCAGGATTTGTAAGTCACCGAGAATTAATCGGAAACTTAAGGTCCGATTATTTAGAGCAGCAGTAGTTCCAGTACTCCTCTATGGGAGTCCATGCTGGGCTCTAACTGCTGAGGACACCAAATCTCTCGATGGCACATTCACAAGAATGCTACGCCGGGTTCATTGTGTCAAGTACAATGCACACATCTCCATCCAGACACTATATAACATTGGAGGTGTCTCATTGGTTCCCCCAAGCTTGACACTAGACCAAAGTCGCCTCCGCTTTGCAGGACATTGCTTTCGCCGTGAGGAACAGCCAGTGCATAATCTTGTACTTTGGCAGCCTCATGGAGTGAATAAGCATGGTGGACAGCCCATGACTTTCTTGAGACGAATCTGATCTTGAGGATGACGATGATCTAGCAAATATCATGGGTGATAGGGCGTTGTGGCGGCGCAATTTTGTCGACAAGCCGGCACAGTATTCTTAAAAATGCAGCTGCAATGCAGCATGCCGATCCTAGTAGTAGTATACTTAACAAACAAGGCAATTTACTTAAAGTACAATGTCTCATTTATTAAGCGAGTGATTAGTTTTATGGGACACATCCTGGTGTAAACACCATCAAGAGATCCGGTAGGAACTGCCATATGGCAGCACAAGATCTACTGCTGCCCGGAAAAAAACCTACATGTAATGTTTGATTCCAGATTATTTACTAACTCTATGATAGTTTATTAAACGTAGACCACGCCTTGCATAGACCACGCCTTGCTTAGACCACGCCTTGCCTAAGACCACACATTGCCCTTTCGTAATTGTAGGTCTTTAGAATGGATCTCCTAATCCAAGACCCTATTCGGTTGCAGAAGTATTCTATGTGACAAGCCCCGCAAACCATTGACTGAACATATTGATTACCAATAATCTGATGGTATCCTAGTATTCAGTCATAATTTTAGTATTTGTAACATTTACAAATTGCCCAACATTCCATGCCACCTGTTCTAGCTTAGTCATAGTACTACCCAGTATTTCTGACAGATCATGAGGAATGCATGCAAGGGAATGAGACAAAGACGAAACCCTTGACGAAGTCTACAATGATGGTAACTAGATGTCTATCTTTCTTTGTATTTAATTCAATTCACCAGAGTGCCATAATGAGCACTTGGGAAGGGTTCTTCTACCTTTTCGGAAGCCATTTAGTTTCCACGCAATTAAAACCCCTGTAAACGAATTCAATCTGGTAACATAATATCACACATGAGTGATATTAATGATATTAACAATATGTTGGCAAGCTGTGTTTTCGAGGTGTTCCTTAATATACATTTTTATTATAGGAACTCGTCTAGGTGTAAGTGATTTATGATATATCAGTTAGTCTCAAGTTCACTTTCATGAGAAAGTAAAAATAACCTGTTATTGTTCAGTTATTGTGGTACACTCTTTGAGCAATATATGATGTAGAAAATGGAATGGATTAGATATTCATGCACATGAAAACCTCATGTGGTACACCGTCAACACCACAAGATTTATCTGAAAAGTTGCAACTCAGAGTAATTCAGAAACCGTGATATCCCTGACTGGATGTCAACGAGCACTTTTAGATACAGGCAATGTCTTGGTCTAGAAGCTTAGGTCTCCTCCAATCAGAACTTCACCATCAGGCCTGACAGGAGACACAGAAAGCGTTAGCCCAACACTCACGCCAACTCCTTCTCCTGTACAAGTGTTGGGCCTGACAGGAGACACAGAAAGCGTTAGCCCAACACTCAAGCCAACTCCTTCTCCTGTACAAGTGTTCAGCCTGACTGGAGACACAAAAAGCGTTAGCCCAACACTCAAGCCAACTCCTTCTCCTGTACAAGTACTGGGCCTTACTGGAGACACAGAAAGCGTTAGCCCAACACTCAAGCCAACTCCTTCTCCTGTACAAGTGTTGGGCCTGACTGGAGACACAGAAAGCGTTAGCCCAACACTCACGCCAACTCCTTCTCCTGTACAAGTGTTGGGCCTGACAGGAGTCACAGAAAGCGTTAGCCCAACACTCACGCCAACTCCTTCTCCTGTACAAGTGTTGGGCCTGACAGGAGACACAGAAAGCGTTAGCCCAATACTCAAGCCAATTCCTTCTCCTGTACAAGTGTTCAGCCTGACTGGAGACACAGAAAGCGTTAGCCCAACACTCACGCCAACTCCTTCTCCTGTACAAAGGTTGGGCCTGACTGGAGACACAGAAAGCGTTAGCCCAACACTCAAGCCAACTCCTTCTCCTGTACAAGTGTTGGGCCTGACTGGAGACACAGAAAGCGTTAGCCCAACACTCAAGCCAACTCCTTCCCCTGTACAAGTGTTCAGCCTGACTGGAGACACAAAAAGCGTTAGCCCAACACTCAAGCCAACTCCTTCTCCTGTACAAGTATTGGGCCTGACTGGAGACACAGAAAGCTTTAGCCCAACACTCAAGCCAACTCCTTCTCCTGTACAAGTGTTGGGCCTGACTGGAGACACAGAAAGCGTTAGCCCAACACTCAAGCCAACTCCTTCTCCTGCACAAGTGTTCGGCCTGACTGGAGACACAGAATGCGTTAGCCCAACACTCAAGCCTACTCCTTCTCCTGTACAAGTGTTGTGCCGGACTGGAGACACAGAAAGCGTTAGCCCATCACTCAAGCCAACTCCTTCCCCTGTACAAGTGTTCGGCCTGACAGGAGACACAGAAAGCGTTAGCCCAACACTCAAGCCAACTCCTTCTCCTGTACAAGTGTTCGGCGGAGACACAGAAAGCGTTAGCCCAACACTCAAGCCAACTCCTTCTCCTGTACAAGTGTTGGGCCTGATTGGAGACACAGAAAGCGTTAGCCCAACACTCAAGCCAACTCCTTCTCCTGTACAAGTGTTGGGCCTGACTGGAGACACAGAAAGCGTTAGCCCAACAATCAAGCCAACTCCTTCTCCTGTACAAGTGTTGGGCCTGACAGGAGACACAGAAAGCGTTAGCCCAACACTCAAGCCAACTCCTTCTCCTGTACAAGTGTTGACATGCATCCGACCAGGCGATAGTTGACGCCAGTAGGACACTTGATGTCCGAATTCTAATTTTTCCCATGTTGACTTCTGTATTAATTGCTATCTCTATGGTTATAATATGTGTAGGTGACTTGGCTCTCGGGGCAGCTACCACACAACGGATGTCAGTTCACTTCACATATGCAGTTGGTAGTGGGGTCATCATCTACTGTCATCTGTAACATATGGCCTATATATATGGGGTCCTCATCTACTGTCATCTGTAGCAAATGGCCTATATATATGGGGTCCTCATCTACTGTCATCTGTAACAAATGGCCTATATATATGGGGTCCTCATCTACTGTCATCTGTAGCATATGGCCTATATATATGGGGCCCTCATCTACTGTCATCTGTAACATATGGCCTATATATATGGGGCCCTCATCTACTGTCATCTGTAGCATATGGCCTATATATATGGGGCCCTCATCTACTGTCATCTGTAGCAAATGGCCTATATATATGGGGTCCTCATCTACTGTCATCTGTAACAAATGGCCTATATATATGGGGTCCTCATCTACTGTCATCTGTAGCAAATGGCCTATATATATGGGGTCCTCATCTACTGTCATCTGTAGCATATGGCCTATATATATGGGGCCCTCATCTACTGTCATCTGTAGCAAATGGCCTATATATATGGGGCCCTCATCTACTGTCATCTGTAGCAAATGGCCTATATATATGGGGTCCTCATCTACTGTCATCTGTAGCAAATGGCCTATATATATGGGGTCATCATCTACTGTCATCTGTAACATATGGCCTATATATATGGGGCCCTCATCTACTGTCATCTGTAGCAAATGGCCTATATATATGGGGTCCTCATCTACTGTCATCTGTAGCAAATGGCCTATATATATGGGGCCCTCATCTACTGTCATCTGTAGCATATGGCCTATATATATGGGGCCCTCATCTACTGTCATCTGTAGCAAATGGCCTATATATATGGGGCCCTCATCTACTGTCATCTGTAGCAAATGGCCTATATATATGGGGTCCTCATCTACTGTCATCTGTAGCAAATGGCCTATATATATGGGGTCATCATCTACTGTCATCTGTAACATATGGCCTATATATATGGGGCCCTCATCTACTGTCATCTGTAGCAAATGGCCTATATATATGGGGCCCTCATCTACTATCATCTGTAACATATGGCCTATATGGGGCCCTCATCTACTGTCATCTGTAACATATGGCCTATATATATGGGGCCCTCATCTACTGTCATCTGTAACAAATGGCCTATATATATGGGGCCCTCATCTACTGTCATCTGTAGCAAATGGCCTATATATATGGGGTCCTCATCTACTGTCATCTGTAACATATGGCCTATATATATGGGGCCCTCATCTACTGTCATCTGTAGCAAATGGCCTATATATATGGGGTCCTCATCTACTGTCATCTGTAACAAATGGCCTATATATATGGGGCCCTCATCTACTGTCATCTGTAGCAAATGGCCTATATATATGGGGTCCTCATCTACTGTCATCTGTAGCAAATGGCCTATATATATGGGGTCATCATCTACTGTCATCTGTAACATATGGCCTATATATATGGGGCCCTCATCTACTGTCATCTGTAGCAAATGGCCTATATATATGGGGCCCTCATCTACTGTCATCTGTAACATATGGCCTATATGGGGCCCTCATCTACTGTCATCTGTAACATATGGCCTATATATATGGGGCCCTCATCTACTGTCATCTGTAACAAATGGCCTATATATATGGGGCCCTCATCTACTGTCATCTGTAGCAAATGGCCTATATATATGGGGTCCTCATCTACTGTCATCTGTAACATATGGCCTATATATATGGGGCCCTCATCTACTGTCATCTGTAACATATGGCCTATATATATGGGGCCCTCATCTACTGTCACCTGCAGCAAATGGCCTATATATATGGGGTCCTCATCTACTGTCATCTGTAGCAAATGGCCTATATATATGGGGTCCTCATCTACTGTCATCTGTAACATATGGCCTATATATATGGGGCCCTCATCTACTGTCATCTGTAACATATGGCCTATATATATGGGGCCCTCATCTACTGTCATCTGTAACATATGGCCTATATATATGGGGCCCTCATCTACTGTCACCTGCAGCAAATGGCCTATATATATGGGGCCCTCATCTACTGTCATCTGTAACATATGGCCTATATATATGGGGCCCTCATCTACTGTCATCTGTAGCAAATGGCCTATATATATGGGGTCCTCATCTACTGTCATCTGTAACATATGGCCTATATATATGGGGCCCTCATCTACTGTCATCTGTAACATATGGCCTATATATATGGGGCCCTCATCTACTGTCACCTGCAGCAAATGGCCTATATGGGGCCCTCATCTACTGTCATCTGTAGCAAATGGCCTATATATATGGGGTCCTCATCTACTGTCATCTGTAACATATGGCCTATATATATGGGGCCCTCATCTACTGTCATCTGTAACATATGGCCTATATATATGGGGCCCTCATCTACTGTCATCTGTAACAAATGGCCTATATATATGGGGCCCTCATCTACTGTCATCTGTAATATATGGCCTATATATATGGGGCCCTCATCTACTGTCATCTGTAACAAATGGCCTATATATATGGGGCCCTCATCTACTGTCATCTGTAACATATGGCCTATATATATGGGGCCCTCATCTACTGTCATCTGTAGCAAATGGCCTATATATATGGGGTCCTCATCTACTGTCATCTGTAACATATGGCCTATATATATGGGGCCCTCATCTACTGTCATCTGTAGCAAATGGCCTATATATATGGGGTCCTCATCTACTGTCATCTGTAACAAATGGCCTATATATATGGGGCCCTCATCTACTGTCATCTGTAGCAAATGGCCTATATATATGGGGTCCTCATCTACTGTCATCTGTAGCAAATGGCCTATATATATGGGGTCATCATCTACTGTCATCTGTAACATATGGCCTATATATATGGGGCCCTCATCTACTGTCATCTGTAGCAAATGGCCTATATATATGGGGCCCTCATCTACTGTCATCTGTAACATATGGCCTATATGGGGCCCTCATCTACTGTCATCTGTAACATATGGCCTATATATATGGGGCCCTCATCTACTGTCATCTGTAACAAATGGCCTATATATATGGGGCCCTCATCTACTGTCATCTGTAGCAAATGGCCTATATATATGGGGTCCTCATCTACTGTCATCTGTAACATATGGCCTATATATATGGGGCCCTCATCTACTGTCATCTGTAACATATGGCCTATATATATGGGGCCCTCATCTACTGTCATCTGTAACAAATGGCCTATATATATGGGGCCCTCATCTACTGTCATCTGTAGCAAATGGCCTATATATATGGGGTCCTCATCTACTGTCATCTGTAACATATGGCCTATATATATGGGGCCCTCATCTACTGTCATCTGTAACAAATGGCCTATATATAAGGGGTCCTCATCTACTGTCATCTGTAGCAAATGGCCTATGGGGCCCTCATCTACTGTCATCTGTAACAAATGGCCTATATATATGGGGCCCTCATCTACTGTCATCTGTAACAAATGGCCTATATATATGGGGTCCTCATCTACTGTCATCTGTAGCAAATGGCCTATGGGGCCCTCATCTACTGTCATCTGTAACATATGGCCTATATATATGGGGCCCTCATCTACTGTCAACTGTAGCAAATGGCCTATATATATGGGGTCATCATCTACTGTCATCTGTAACATATGGCCTATATATATGGGGTCCTCATCTACTGTCATCTGTAGCAAATGGCCTATATATATGGGGTCCTCATCTACTGTCATCTGTAGCAAATGGCCTATATATATGGGGCCCTCATCTACTGTCATCTGTAGCAAATGGCCTATATATATGGGGCCCTCATCTACTGTCATCTGTAGCAAATGGCCTATATATATGGGGCCCTCATCTACTGTCATCTGTAGCAAATGGCCTATATATATGGGGTCCTCATCTACTGTCATCTGTAGCAAATGGCCTATATATATGGGGCCCTCATCTACTGTCATCTGTAGCAAATGGCCTATATATATGGGGCCCTCATCTACTGTCATCTGTAACATATGGCCTATATATATGGGGCCCTCATCTACTGTCATCTGTAACAAATGGCCTATATATATGGGGTCCTCATCTACTGTCATCTGTAGCAAATGGCCTATATATATGGGGCCCTCATCTACTGTCATCTGTAACATATGGCCTATATATATGGGGCCCTCATCTACTGTCATCTGTAACATATGGCCTATATATATGGGGCCCTCATCTACTGTCATCTGTAACATATGGCCTATATATATGGGGCCCTCATCTACTGTCATCTGTAACATATGGCCTATATATATGGGGCCCTCATCTACTGTCATCTGTAACATATGGCCTATATATATGGGGTCCTCATCTACTGTCATCTGTAACATATGGCCTATATATATGGGGCCCTCATCTACTGTCATCTGTAGCATATGGCCTATATATATGGGGCCCTCATCTACTGTCATCTGTAGCAAATGGCCTATATGGGGCCCTCATCTACTGTCATCTGTAACAAATGGCCTATATATATGGGGCCCTCATCTACTGTCATCTGTAGCAAATGGCCTATATATATGGGGTCCTCATCTACTGTCATCTGTAGCAAATGGCCTATATATATGGGGTCCTCATCTACTGTCATCTGTAGCAAATGGCCTATATATATGGGGCCCTCATCTACTGTCATCTGTAGCAAATGGCCTATATATATGGGGCCCTCATCTACTGTCATCTGTAGCAAATGGCCTATATATATGGGGTCCTCATCTACTGTCATCTGTAGCAAATGGCCTATATATATGGGGTCCTCATCTACTGTCATCTGTAGCAAATGGCCTATATATATGGGGTCCTCATCTACTGTCATCTGTAGCAAATGGCCTATATATATGGGGCCCTCATCTACTGTCATCTGTAGCAAATGGCCTATATATATGGGGTCCTCATCTACTGTCATCTGTAACATATGGCCTATATATATGGGGCCCTCATCTACTGTCATCTGTAGCATATGGCCTATATATATGGGGCCCTCATCTACTGTCATCTGTAGCAAATGGCCTATATATATGGGGCCCTCATCTACTGTCATCTGTAGCAAATGGCCTATATATATGGGGTCCTCATCTAAGGTCATCTGTAACATATGGCCTATATATATGGGGCCCTCATCTAAGGTCATCTGTAACATATGGCTTATATATATGGGGCCCTCATCTACTGTCATCTGTAGCAAATGGCCTATATATATGGGGTCCTCATCTAAGGTCATCTGTAACATATGGCCTATATATATGGGGCCCTCATCTAAGGTCATCTGTAACATATGGCCTATATATATGGGGCCCTCATCTACTGTGATCTGTAACAAATGGCCTATATATATGGGGCCGTCATCTACTGTCATCTGTAGCAAATGGCCTATATATATGGGGTCCTCATCTACTGTCATCTGTAGCAAATGGCCTATATATATGGGGCCCTCATCTACTGTCATCTGTAGCAAATGGCCTATATATATGGGGTCCTCATCTACTGTCATCTGTAGCAAATGGCCTATATATATGGGGCCCTCATCTACTGTCATCTGTAGCAAATGGCCTATATATATGGGGCCCTCATCTAAGGTCATCTGTAACATATGGCCTATATATATGGGGCCCTCATCTACTGTGATCTGTAACAAATGGCCTATATATATGGGGCCGTCATCTAAGGTCATCTGTAACATATGGCCTATATATATGGGGCCCTCATCTACTGTCATCTGTAGCAAATGGCCTATATGGGGCCCTCATCTACTGTCATCTGTAACAAATGGCCTATATATATGGGGTCCTCATCTACTGTCATCTGTAACAAATGGCCTATATATATGGGGCCCTCATCTACTGTCATCTGTAGCATGGCCTATATATATGGGGCCCTCATCTACTGTCATCTGTAACAAATGGCCTATATATATGGGGTCCTCATCTACTGTCATCTGTAGCAAATGGCCTATATATATGGGGTCCTCATCTACTGTCATCTGTAGCAAATGGCCTATATATATGGGGTCCTCTCTCTCTATATATAAGGGGCCCTCTCTCTCTATATATAAGGGGCCCTCTCTCTATATATATATATGGGGTCCTCTCTCTCTCTCTCTATATATATATATAAGTTATTATTTGTTCAGGTAAAATATATAATACGAGTACAACTTTTGGATTGATTTAGTTTTTGAAGATTTTTGAACTTATGGGGTAATTTATCCCAACTAAAATGGCGCTTAATTTAAATATACATATATATGCACCAATTATGTAGATGTACAAACATTTAAAACATGAAGCCATATAAAAAATTGTCATCGTAAATATTAACCAATATTTTCAAACATTTTCTACAGAATTTTGCTTGCTCAATGCGTGAGTAAGCAAAGTATTAAAGTTCCAAAAAAATGGTAAGTATTTGAGAATAATACATTATGCAATCGCACTAACCTTCTTCTTAAGCTGATTAAAGTTGTCGATGATAACTCCAATGAAGAGGTTGAGAGTGAAGAAAGAACCTGCTACGATGTAGAACACAAAGAAAGCATACCATCCAAGTTGATTTTCGTAAATAGGTTGTTTATCAACCTGCAAATAATTAGTTAAATTGATTTGAAATTCGTTATCTATCATGTTTCTCCAACACCCTTACACAGGAAACTCCAATCCGGCCTGGTTGCTTCTTCTTTACCACTCCCCACTGCCACAGCCGGGCCAACATCTTCTCGGGCGAGCTTGTGCTGAAACAGCTCGAAGACGCAGATGAAAGCTGTAATAATACAATACAGCTGTATATCAGCCATCCAGATGAGGTCGGCCTCAGTTGGACACTATCCTCACACAAATTTGAACACTATTATAAATAACGCAGTTCATGTGTTAAATGTTAAATCCCCTCTAACACTGCTATACTCAGATGTGTATCTATCAACAACTTTATATAAAACTAACCCCATTGACGTCTACAGCACTAGCCATGACCTCCATCCAACCTTCAAAAGTGGCCACCTGATACAAGGCTAGGTATCCGTGAATGACGTTATCAAAGTTTATATGGGTATTAACCCATTGCAAATCAGCTATAAATTAAAATACAAGATTTATAATATCTTACACTGGCATTGGTCGGTGCCATTTTATTAATGCCAGGGCTTCGAAAAGCTCAAACCAACCAATCAGTATATAAATTTTACTTAAATAAGTTTAATATAATAGGAACAATTCCACTACAACTAGAAATGGATTTGTTCAATATATTTCAACATTTCATTCAGTCTAAAACAATAGATAGCCTTACTTCCAAGTACATCCGCTACACATTCAGTAATTCACTCACCTCTAGTACATCCGCTACACATTCAGTATTTCACTCACCTCTAGTACATCCGCTACACATTCAGTATTTCACTCACCTCTAGTACATCCGCTACACATTCAGTATTTCACTCACCTCTAGTACATCCGCTACACATTCAGTATTTCACTCACCTCTACTACATCCGCTACACATTCAGTATTACACTCACCTCTACTACATCCGCTACACATTCAGTATTTCACTCACCTCTAGTACATCCGCTACACATTCAGTATTTCACTCACCTCTAGTACATCCGCTACACATTCAGTATTTCACTCACCTCTACTACATCCGCTACACATTCAGTATTTCACTCACCTCTACTACATCAGCTACACATTCAGTATTTCACTCACCTCTACTACATCCGCTACACATTCAGTATTTCACTCACCTCTACTACATCCGCTACACATTCAGTAATTCACTCACCTCTACTACATCAGCTACACATTCAGTATTTCACTCACCTCTAGTACATCCGCTACACATTCAGTATTTCACTCACCTCTAGTACATCCGCTACACATTCAGTATTTCACTCACCTCTACTACATCCGCTACACATTCAGTATTTCACTCACCTCTAGTACATCCGCTACACATTCAGTATTTCACTCACCTCTAGTACATCCGCTACACATTCAGTATTTCACTCACCTCTACTACATCCGCTACACATTCAGTATTTCACTCACCTCTAGTACATCCGCTACACATTCAGTATTTCACTCACCTCTACTACATCCGCTACACATTCAGTATTTCACTCACCTCTAGTACATCCGCTACACATTCAGTATTTCACTCACCTCTAGTACATCCGCTACACATTCAGTATTTCACTCACCTCTAGTACATCCGCTACACATTCAGTATTTCACTCACCTCTACTACATCCGCTACACATTCAGTATTTCACTCACCTCTACTACATCCGCTACACATGCAGTATTTCACTCACCTCTAGTACATCCGCTACACATTCAGTATTTCACTCACCTCTAGTACATCCGCTACACATTCAGTATTTCACTTTTTTTTTTCCGCTACGCATTCAGTATTTCACTCACCTCTACTACATCCGCTACACATTCAGTATTTCACTCACCTCTACTACATCCGCTACACATTCAGTATTTCACTCACCTCTACTACATCCGCTACACATTCAGTATTTCACTCACCTCTACTACATCCGCTACACATTCAGTATTTCACTCACCTCTACTACATCCGCTACACATTCAGTATTTCACTCACCTCTAGTACATCCGCTACACATTCAGTATTTCACTCACCTCTACTACATCCGCTACACATTCAGTATTTCACTCACCTCTAGTACATCCGCTACACATTCAGTATTTCACTCACCTCTAGCACATCCGCTACACATTCAGTATTTCACTCACCTCTAGTACATCCGCTACACATTCAGTATTTCACTCACCTCTAATACATCCGCTACACATTCAGTATTTCACTCACCTCTAGCACATCCGCTACACATTCAGTATTTCACTCACCTCTAGTACATCCGCTACACATTCAGTATTTCACTCACCTCTAGTACATCCGCTACACATTCAGTATTTCACTCACCTCTAGTACATCCGCTACACATTCAGTATTTCACTTTTTTTTTTCCGCTACGCATTCAGTATTTCACTCACCTCTACTACATCCGCTACACATTCAGTATTTCACTCACCTCTACTACATCCGCTACACATTCAGTATTTCACTCACCTCTACTACATCCGCTACACATTCAGTATTTCACTCACCTCTACTACATCCGCTACACATTCAGTATTTCACTCACCTCTACTACATCCGCTACACATTCAGTATTTCACTCACCTCTAGTATATCCGCTACACATTCAGTATTTCACTCACCTCTACTACATCCGCTACACATTCAGTATTTCACTCACCTCTAGTACATCCGCTACACATTCAGTATTTCACTCACCTCTAGCACATCCGCTACACATTCAGTATTTCACTCACCTCTAGTACATCCGCTACACATTCAGTATTTCACTCACCTCTAATACATCCGCTACACATTCAGTATTTCACTCACATCTAGTACATCCGCTACACATTCAGTATTTCACTCACCTCTAATACATCCGCTACACATTCAGTATTTCACTCACCTCTAGTACATCCGCTACACATTCAGTATTTCACTCACCTCTACTACATCCGCTACACATTCAGTATTTCACTCACCTCTAGTACATCCGCTACACATTCAGTATTTCACTCACCTCTAGTACATCCGCTACACATTCAGTATTTCACTCACCTCTAGTACATCCACTACACATTCAGTATTTCACTCACCTCTACTACATCCGCTACACATTCAGTATTTCACTCACCTCTACTACATCCGCTACACATTCAGTATTTCACTCACCTCTACTACATCCGCTACACATTCAGTATTTCACTCACCTCTAGTACATCCGCTACACATTCAGTATTTCACTCACCTCTAGTACATCCGCTACACATTCAGTATTTCACTCACCTCTAGTACATCCGCTACACATTCAGTATTTCACTCACCTCTAGTACATCCACTACACATTCAGTATTTCACTCACCTCTACTACATCCGCTACACATTCAGTATTTCACTCACCTCTACTACATCCGCTACACATTCAGTATTTCACTCACCTCTACTACATCCGCTACACATTCAGTATTTCACTCACCTCTAGTACATCCGCTACACATTCAGTATTTCACTCACCTCTAGTACATCCGCTACACATTCAGTATTTCACTCACCTCTAGTACATCCGCTACACATTCAGTATTTCACTCACCTCTACTACATCCGCTACACATTCAGTATTTCACTCACCTCTAGTACATCCACTACACATTCAGTATTTCACTCACCTCTGCTACATCCACTACACATTCAGTATTTCACTCACCTCTAGTACATCCACTACACATTCAGTATTTCACTCACCTCTAGTACATCCACTACACATTCAGTATTTCACTCACCTCTAGTACATCCGCTACACATTCAGTATTTCACGCACCTCTAGTACATCCGCTACACATTCAGTATTTCACTCACCTCTACTACATCCACTACACATTCAATATTTCACTCACCTCTAGTACATCAGCTACACATTCAGTATTTCACTCACCTCTAGTACATCCACTACACATTCAGTATTTCACTCACCTCTACTACATCCGCTACACATTCAGTATTTCACTCACCTCTAGTACATCCGCTACACATTCAGTATTTCACTCACCTCTACTACATCCGCTACACATTCAGTATTTCACTCACCTCTAGTACATCCACTACACATTCAGTATTTCACTCACCTCTACTACATCCGCTACACATTCAGTATTTCACTCACCTCTAGTACATCCACTACACATTCAGTATTTCACTCACCTCTAGTACATCCGCTACACATTCAGTATTTCACTCACCTCTAGTACATCCGCTACACATTCAGTATTTCACTCACCTCTACTACATCCGCTACACATTCAGTATTTCACTCACCTCTACTACATCCACTACACATTCAGTATTTCACTCACCTCTACTACATCCGCTACACATTCAGTATTTCACTCACCTCTAGTACATCCACTACACATTCAGTATTTCACTCACCTCTAGTACATCCGCTACACATTCAGTATTTCACTCACCTCTAGTACATCCACTACACATTCAGTATTTCACTCACCTCTAGTACATCCGCTACACATTCAGTATTTCACTCACCTCTAGTACATCCGCTACACATTCAGTATTTCACTCACCTCTACTACATCCGCTACACATTCAGTATTTCACTCACCTCTACTACATCCACTACACATTCAGTATTTCACTCACCTCTACTACATCCGCTACACATTCAGTATTTCACTCACCTCTAGTACATCCACTACACATTCAGTATTTCACTCACCTCTAGTACATCCGCTACACATTCAGTATTTCACTCACTTCTAGTACATCCGCTACACATTCAGTATTTCACTCACCTCTACTACATCCGCTACACATTCAGTATTTCACTCACCTCTAGTACATCCACTACACATTCAGTATTTCACTCACCTCTAGTACATCCGCTACACATTCAGTATTTCACTCACCTCTAGTACATCCACTACACATTCAGTATTTCACTAACCTCTAGTACATCCGCTACACATTCAGTATTTCACTCACCTCTAGTACATCCACTACACATTCAGTATTTCACTCACCTCTACTACATCCGCTACACATTCAGTATTTCACTCACCTCTAGTACATCCACTACACATTCAGTATTTCACTCACCTCTAGTACATCCGCTACACATTCAGTATTTCACTCACCTCTAGTACATCCGCTACACATTCAGTATTTCACTCACCTCTACTACATCCGCTACACATTCAGTATTTCACTCACCTCTAGTACATCCACTACACATTCAGTATTTCACTCACCTCTAGTACATCCGCTACACATTCAGTATTTCACTCACCTCTAGTACATCCACTACACATTCAGTATTTCACTCACCTCTAGTACATCCACTACACATTCAGTATTTCACTCACCTCTAGTACATCCGCTACACATTCAGTATTTCACTCACCTCTAGTACATCCGCTACACATTCAGTATTTCACTCACCTCTACTACATCCACTACACATTCAATATTTCACTCACCTCTAGTACATCAGCTACACATTCAGTATTTCACTCACCTCTAGTACATCCACTACACATTCAGTATTTCACTCACCTCTACTACATCCGCTACACATTCAGTATTTCACTCACCTCTAGTACATCCACTACACATTCAGTATTTCACTCACCTCTAGTACATCCGCTACACATTCAGTATTTCACTCACCTCTAGTACATCCACTACACATTCAGTATTTCACTCACCTCTACTACATCCGCTACACATTCAGTATTTCACTCACCTCTAGTACATCCACTACACATTCAGTATTTCACTCACCTCTAGTACATCCGCTACACATTCAGTATTTCACTCACCTCTAGTACATCCGCTACACATTCAGTATTTCACTCACCTCTACTACATCCGCTACACATTCAGTATTTCACTCACCTCTAGTACATCCACTACACATTCAGTATTTCACTCACCTCTAGTACATCCGCTACACATTCAGTATTTCACTCACCTCTAGTACATCCACTACACATTCAGTATTTCACCCACCTCTAGTACATCCGCTACACATTCAGTATTTCACTCACCTCTAATACATCCGCTACACATTCAGTATTTCACTCACCTCTAGCACATCCGCTACACATTCAGTATTTCACTCACCTCTAGTACATCCACTACACATTCAGTATTTCACTCACCTCTAGTACATCCGCTACACATTCAGTATTTCACTCACCTCTAGTACATCCGCTACACATTCAGTATTTCACTTTTTTTTTCCGCTACGCATTCAGTATTTCACTCACCTCTACTACATCCGCTACACATTCAGTATTTCACTCACCTCTACTACATCCGCTACACATTCAGTATTTCACTCACCTCTACTACATCCGCTACACATTCAGTATTTCACTCACCTCTACTACATCCGCTACACATTCAGTATTTCACTCACCTCTACTACATCCGCTACACATTCAGTATTTCACTCACCTCTAGTACATCCGCTACACATTCAGTATTTCACTCACCTCTACTACATCCGCTACACATTCAGTATTTCACTCACCTCTAGTACATCCGCTACACATTCAGTATTTCACTCACCTCTAGCACATCCGCTACACATTCAGTATTTCACTCACCTCTAGTACATCCGCTACACATTCAGTATTTCACTCACCTCTAATACATCCGCTACACATTCAGTATTTCACTCACCTCTAGTACATCCGCTACACATTCAGTATTTCACTCACCTCTAATACATCCGCTACACATTCAGTATTTCACTCACCTCTAGTACATCCGCTACACATTCAGTATTTCACTCACCTCTACTACATCCGCTACACATTCAGTATTTCACTCACCTCTAGTACATCCGCTACACATTCAGTATTTCACTCACCTCTAGTACATCCGCTACACATTCAGTATTTCACTCACCTCTAGTACATCCACTACACATTCAGTATTTCACTCACCTCTACTACATCCGCTACACATTCAGTATTTCACTCACCTCTACTACATCCGCTACACATTCAGTATTTCACTCACCTCTACTACATCCGCTACACATTCAGTATTTCACTCACCTCTAGTACATCAGCTACACATTCAGTATTTCACTCACCTCTAGTACATCCACTACACATTCAGTATTTCACTCACCTCTACTACATCCGCTACACATTCAGTATTTCACTCACCTCTAGTACATCCACTACACATTCAGTATTTCACTCACCTCTAGTACATCCGCTACACATTCAGTATTTCACTCACCTCTAGTACATCCACTACACATTCAGTATTTCACTCACCTCTAGTACATCCGCTACACATTCAGTATTTCACCCACCTCTAGTACATCCGCTACACATTCAGTATTTCACTCACCTCTACTACATCCGCTACACATTCAGTATTTCACCCACCTCTACTACATCCACTACACATTCAGTATTTCACTCAACTCTAGCACATCCGCTACACATTCAGTATTTCACTCACCTCTACTACATCCACTACACATTCAGTATTTCACTCACCTCTAGTACATCCGCTACACATTCAGTATTTCACTCACCTCTAGTACATCCGCTACACATTCAGTATTTCACTCACCTCTACTACATCCGCTACACATTCAGTATTTCACCCACCTCTACTACATCCGCTACACATTCAGTATTTCACCCACCTCTAGTACATCCGCTACACATTCAGTATTTCACTCACCTCTACTACATCCGCTACACATTCAGTATTTCACCCACCTCTACTACATCCACTACACATTCAGTATTTCACTCACCTCTAGTACATCCGCTACACATTCAGTATTTCACTCACCTCTAGTACATCCGCTACACATTCAGTATTTCACTCACCTCTAGTACATCCGCTACACATTCAGTATTTCACTCACCTCTACTACATCCGCTACACATTCAGTATTTCACTCACCTCTAGTACATCCGCTACACATTCAGTATTTCACTCACCTCTACTACATCCACTACACATTCAGTATTTCACTCACCTCTACTACATCCGCTACACATTCAGTATTTCACTCACCTCTACTACATCCGCTACACATTCAGTATTTCACTCACCTCTAGTACATCCGCTACACATTCAGTATTTCACTCACCTCTAGTACATCCACGACACATTCAGTATTTCACTCACCTCTAGTACATCCGCTACACATTCAGTATTTCACTTACCTCTACTACATCCGCTACACATTCAGTATTTCACTCACCTCTACTACATCCGCTACACATTCAGTATTTCACTCACCTCTAGTACATCCGCTACACATTCAGTATTTCACTCACCTCTAGTACATCCGCTACACATTCAGTATTTCACTCACCTCTAGTACATCCGCTACACATTCAGTATTTCACTCACCTCTAGTACATCCGCTACACATTCAGTATTTCACTCACCTCTAGTACATCCGCTACACATTCAGTATTTCACTCACCTCTACTACATCCGCTACACATTCAGTATTTCACTCACCTCTAGTACATCTGCTACACATTCAGTATTTAACTCACCTCGAGCAATACATGCAGTCTTATTTGGTATTACATCGGCATCCATTATATTTCCATTATTATCGAGGCATCGAAAAAATTGTCCTAAAACAATAAGTCCTCAAGTAATACTCATATCACTATCAAATTTTAGTTAATATTAATGTACAGCGGATGGGGAGAAAATTACCTCAAATTCTTCTATATATGATATATATATATATTATTTATTGATTATTTATGATCTACATACAATAATATAAATGATATTCTCATTGTAAATTTGGGATGACTTTGGTGGCTTTACATTGCCTGGTAATTTTGATTCCCTCCAATAATGTTGCGGTTTCGAGGCAACGTTATGCTCGTTAGGCGCATTCCGATGCTGAGGTACAAGATGATGACTTCGACGAGTACTTCGACGAGAAATTACTTAAAGCTCTCAGGTAAGTTTAGCAGAATTTGAGCTTCTGCTAAGGCTCATATGAGCAAGATGACACAATTTCAGTAGCACCATCAGGTGGTACCAGCACCGGATTTATGGCTGGCGACCGAATGGCGAGTTTCCTACTATCCCCTTCCACTCTATCATACTATAGTCGACGAATCTCACTGTTGAGATAGGGAGATGGAACCGAGTTCCGTATGAACGAAGCTTATGCAAGTGTGGCTCGCCCCAATCAGAATCACATGTTATTTGTTCATGCCCCTTTGTTGAGGGCGTTAGGCATAAATACTCTCTAGATTATTCGTCCCCCTCCGCTGTCTTGTCTAGTGATCCAATACATACCATTATGCAATACATATACGAACTGTTAGATGTGCTGAAAATTTAGTATTTATTGTATTTAGATTTCGAATTGTTATACATTATGCAGTCGACGTATGTTTCTAACTAAATTACTAATAATTTACTTATTTATCTCTCTGAGTAAACATACAAATTATTTTCATCTTGTTTGTCACTCGTATTATGGCGATTATTTAGGATTATTATTTAGGGTTCTTGAGTGCCGCATCTGGTACCTTTTTAGGTTTTGCTATAGTTTACCAATATTATGAATAAGATATTGCTTTTCGAACCAGACGAACCAGACATGATGCGTCTGAGAAGTGGCATATATTGTCGTGGTAACCAGTTAGCTCGGCATTTTTCAGTATATTCGAAATCTGTAAAAGTGGTGCTTTTTAAGGTTTTTTGTTATAATTTATATTGTTGTGCACTTTGGTCTATTTTTCGAGTAGAATGTCAGCGCAAGCTGAAGGTTGCATATAATACTGCGTTTAGGTTACTATTTAAATATGGCCGAACTGAGGATGCCGACACATTTTTTGTCGCTAACAGAGTAAATACATTTAAATCGGTGTTACGTAGTAACATGTATTCTATGTATAATCAAGTCAAATAATCGAATTGTAGCAGCTTGTTATCTAGTTTACGAAAGATGATTCTGTCATTATTGATAGATGGAAACGAGTTTTGGGAACATAACCCAGTAATAATCAATTGTGCAAATTATTGTGTTGTGTTGATTTTTGTATATATATCGTGCATATTGTAGGTCTATTGTATTACTATATATTGTATATATATATATATACATATACATATATATATATATGTATTACTATAATATTGTATTGTACAATATTACATATTGTGGCCTATGCACAATGGGTTTCGGCCCGATGGAATAAAGAAAATAAAATAATTAAATAAATTTTCACAATTCGTTTCGTAAAGTATCAATTTGTTGGCTTGATCTGATTATAGTGTTATATTCAATTCCAATTGGACAGTTTGGTCAATAATAAATCATAATAAAAATACACAATATTCGAAAGTTCAAGGAATGGAGAGCAAAATTACCACAGATCATTGGAATATATGGATTAACAGGCTACCGGTAAAGCCCGTGACTGCCCGCCCCTTTCTGTTTACACAAGCCTAAGTAAACACCCTAACACTCGGGTCCCCAATGCGACAAGGTGAGCTGACTGCCTTCGCAGATAAGCTTTCTCTTAGCGCAGTGGGTGTTCAAGAGCACCGAATGCAGACTGGACAGACTGATGAGGTTCTGATTAAGGACATGGGGGCGGTTGGCGACTCGCCCTCGCGTCAGCAGATGATAGTGGCAATGGTGGTATTGGTCTATTGATGAATCCAACTGCACATGCAGCATTGGACAAAATAGACCAAATCTCTAACCGCATCATCCATTGCCACTTCTCATGTTCTGGAAGACTAGCTAAGAGGTTTCCTAAGGTGGTTCTAATTGTGTGCTACTCTCCAACTAGTGTTGCCCCTGTAGAGGAGGTGGAAAATTTCTACCACAATCTACAAGCAGCTACTGATGGATTGGATCAGCATGCATTCTTAACATTCCTGGGAGACTTTAATGCAAGTCTGCATCAATCACCTACATCGCCATGGGTCTATAGCAATAGTCTCAACCGAAATTCCGTCCATCTTCAGGATTTCATCTCTGGAAATGGATTGTTTTCGGCTGGAACCCAGTTCAAGAAGCAAACTGAAAAGCTATGGACTCATAGTGGAACCAGTGGTCACAAGTCCCAGATAGACCATATTCTGTTTCGTAGGCTGTACAGGAGCTCTATACAAGACTGTAATGCATTTACACTTCGACCCTACTCCAGTGATCACCGCCTTATTGTGGCCAAGGTAAGACTTAGTCTGCGTGCTAGCAGAACAACGAAATCTGCCTTGCAGCGGCATGACTGGTCCTCTCTGTTGCAACAGCCAAGTGTGAGATCCAGCTTCACACTACAGCTGAGCGACAGGTATGAGGTTCTTGCCTCTGAGGCGGCAGATCACTGTGTGGGCTATACTGCCTTCACAGAAGCAGTTAAGTTAGCAGCTGCAGAAACAGTTCCTGTATACCCTCGAAACAGGAAAAGGGCCCCCTGGACTGACAACAAAATCCAGAAGTGCCGAAATGACCTATATAAGGCACAGAAAGAGTCCCGACTCAATCAGACTACAGCGGCCAAGAATGCAGTTAAGGCTGCATCTAGGTCCCTGAACAGGCAGTACTCTGTTAATCTACAGGAGCTAATAAACCAACAGGTTGATGCCATCAATGATGCCGACGACAGCAGGCAATCATCCCAGGCATGGAAATCGATCAACTTGCTTACTGGGCGGAAAAGCCAACCAACCACCAAGGTTAAGGCTGAATCACCAGCCCATCGCCTCAATGGTTGGAAGGCCCACTTTGAAAAGCTCCTCAATAATGACAGGATTATTGCATGATAACTTTATAGAAGTAAAAGTGTCTGAGTCTGTACTCCCAGATATTCCCATTGGCGATATCTTCTTTGCAGAAGTGAAGGCTGCTGCAAAGAGCATTAAGACCAATCGTGCCAGTGGAGTAGATGGTGTTCCCCCTGAGGTCTTTAAAATACCTGAGTGTTTAAAGCTCATCTATCCCATCATAGTAGACATGTACCGAACAACAAGAGTCCCACAAGAAATGAAAACAAATAAGTTGGTGCCAGTTCCCCAGCTGTTCCCAAGAAGGGCAACCTAACACTCTATGGTTCTTTTCGGGGAATCTCTTTGATCTCGATTGCTGCAAAGCTATACAATAGGATTCTATTAAATCGCATCAGGGATCCCATTGAGAGACTGCTCCGTGGAAATCAGAATGGGTTCCGTAAAGGTCGTGGGACCATGGAGCCCATTTTGGCACTTAGAAGGATAATTGAAGAGTTATCAAAAAAGAAAGACAGGCATCTGGCTGTTATCTTTGTTGACTTCTTCAAGGCCTTTGATACAGTCTCCCGCTCACGTATGTTCAGCATTCTGTCATTATATGGGATTCCTGATAAAATTATTGCAGCAATCAGATCAGTATACGATGGTTCGACAACATTTGTGTCTACTGTTGACGGTGACACAGAACCATTTGAAGTTTTATGGGGCGTCCTCCAGGGAGACACACTTGCACCATTCTTGTTCATAATTGTTGTAGACTGTTCTACGCATGTCCTTCGATCATCATAATGATGATGGGGTGATGATAACTCCACCTACTGGCTCCAGAAGTCGAAGAAATCCTGCCAAGTACCTAACTGATCTAGACTTTGCTGATGACTTAGGAGTACTCTCAGAATCACTAGAGGGAGCCCAACGGCTCCTCAGCTCATTAGAACATGCTGCTTCTAGTGTTGGTCTTTTTATTAACTCCAGAAATACCAAAATTTTGACAGTTAACTTTGAAAGTTCTCAGCAAGTTTCTGATCGGATGAGCATAAGCTCACAGGATGGTATGCTTGAGCATGTGGACGACTTCTGTTACCTGGGATCATGGAACCGGAAGTCAGGTGAAAACCTTCGAATACGTAAGGAAAAGGCATGGGCAACCTTGAATAGGCTTTCCAGGATTTGGAAGTCACCGAGAATTAATCGGAAACTTAAGGTCCGATTATTTAGAGCAGCAGTAGTTCCAGTACTCCTCTATGGGAGTCCATGCTGGGCTCTAACTGCTGAGGATACCAAATCTCTGGATGGCACATTCACAAGAATGCTACGTCGGGTTCATTGTGTCAAGTACAATGCACACATCTCCAACCAGACACTATATAACATTGGAGGTGTCTCATTGGTTCCCGCAAGCTTGACACTAGAACAAAATCGCCTCCGCTTTGCAGGACATTGCTTTCGCCGTGAGGACCAGCCAGTGCATAATCTTGTACTTTGGCAGCCTCATGGAGTGAATAAGCATGGTGGACAGTCCATGACTTTCTAGAGACGCATCTTAAAGGACACTGGTCTTGAAGATGGCAAATGTCATGGGTGATAGGGAGTTGTGGCGGCGCAATTTTGTTGACAAGCCGGCACAGCATTCTTAAAAATGCAGCTGCAATGCAGCATGCCGGTAATCTAAGAATGTTCTGGAGATCAA
The DNA here is from genome assembly GCA_032718475.1 of Nemertoderma westbladi. Taxonomy (NCBI): domain Eukaryota; kingdom Metazoa; phylum Xenacoelomorpha; order Nemertodermatida; family Nemertodermatidae; genus Nemertoderma; species Nemertoderma westbladi. The sequence goes on along the minus strand of JAUCBJ010006911.1, from coordinate 32,794 downwards.
CACACATATTCCTTTCCCCTGTAATTTCCAAGACCAATCGGTTCTGGGATGTCTTCGACACAGAGTACCCTCTTGAGAAATCTTCTCTTTATTTTGTCGATACTGACAAACTTTTGTGCTTTCAAAGATTCCCATATTACCGCAATATTATAACTAGCAAAGGCCGAATCTTTAAATTAAACCTGTGGGAAGACTGTAACAACTTTGGGTTTTTCATTGCGTGGATAGCCTTGATACATTTACACTGGATATTTACTATGTGGAAACTGAAACTAAGTGTCGGCTGTAGTGTAATTCCCAGGTACATGTAGCGGTTTACGATATCTATAGGGTTCCCATTATAATAAAACCTGTCTGTTTTACTTAGGTCAGGTCAGGTCCCCAGATCCTGCTACCACTATGGCTGTAATGTGGTACTACCTGTAGCTGTCAGCCCAGTAGGGCAGGCCCGATAAGCATAGCCTATTCATTGTTTAGTTGATCAAGAGTGGGTTGGTTCAGCCCCATCAACTAAGTAAGTCATTGAGGGCTATAGCGCCTAGGGCACCATTGAAGGCAAAGGCTTGATACGCATCTGCATTAGAGATGATACACGCCCCGCCCTGTCTATACTGGATGCTCCTCTACCAGTGTTAGATAACCTAACCCAGGAGGCACACTTGGTTCAGGGTGTAACAAAAGGACCCCTACAGTCGGCAGCAGGGCTGTAGGCCATGGATAGGCGGAAGGTAATCAACCAACGGCCAGACATGCTGACAAGGTCGGCGGAAGGTAATCAACCAACGGCGATTTGAGTGGGTGGATCTCCTCCCTGCCCATGGCCGACCACCAGATGGACTTGTCTCCCCTGGAGTTCCGGGACGCGCTGGCGATCCGATACGGCCGCCCCCTGGCGGCGGTGCCAAGCCGGTGCGACGGGTGCAGGGCCGCCTTCGATTTAAACCACGGTTTAAATTGTAAAAAAGGCGGCCTCGTTATACAGCGCCATAACGAACTATGGGACGTGGTTGGAGACCTCGCCGCTATGGCTTTCGGACCTCGTAACGTAGTCTGCGAGACGGTTGTCCGCGAGCAGCAGGGAGTTGAGGGCGCCGCAGGTCTTCGGTGCGACGTGGGGATACGGGGTGTGCTAAACCCACCGATCCAGGCGTTGATAGACATTCGGGTTATCAACCTTGAAGCCGGGTCCTATGTGGGTCGCACTGCAATGTCTGTCCTCGAGTCGGCCGAAGACCAAAAGAAGAGGCTGTACGCGGAAGCAGTGATGGCACGACTGGGCGACTTCTCTCCGTTTGTTGCGTCCTGTGACAGTGTACCCACTCCGCAGGCAAACCACCTCCTCCTCATATTGGCTGATAGGCTGCACCATTCCTGGGGGCGACCTTTCAGCACCACAAAGGGCTGGGTCCGAACTCGCGGCCAGTTCGCGATAATTCGCGGGGCCTCCCATTGTCAACGGGGCTCGCGGGTGAAGTGGAGAAGTGGGCAGGGGTTTGAGGACGGTGCTGGGCTGCCAAGCAGTATTTAGAACAGCATTGGAGCCATGGCTGTACAACAATTCACCGCTCACTCTTCCATCCAACCCCGAGAGAAAAAGGCGTCAAATATTCGAGTTATAGCTGTTGAATGCCAAGTAATAATTATTCAAGATCGATTTATTCTTCATAACTGGTCGCAGATGTTTACAAATAGGCAAAACATAAAGGTCCCGAGTTCGATCCCAGTTGAATATTTTGTTATCTGAAAAATTGCAAAATTAAATTTAGTTACTGGTGAAAAATTACAGGTAGAAAGACACCTGAAATAAATGATATGAAAATACTGGTTGGTGAAAATAGCGATTTGAAAAATAGTAGAAGTTACCTGCTACTAAGTGTAGACACCCGAGCACCTGTAAAATAAAGGCTCGCGATTGGTTACAATGAGTAGAGAGGGAGTTAGCTGGGTGACTAATAACACCTCTAGCGGAAAATGCGGGAACTTGAGAAGTTACCATGGTCACGGTTGAAATGCTGGCATCTGATTGGTTGAAATAATAACGACCACTGGTAATGGTTGAAATGGTGGCTTCTGATTGGATGCAGTAGTAGAAAACATGGTAATGCTGGGCTATGGGTAACCTTGATCCGTGATCATATCTTCATATACTACTTATATAATCTGAAGAGAGTGCGGCTCAATTACACTGCCTAAATAAAGTCCGACATGGAAATATTACAAGTTACATAAATTCAACATGAAAAAGAATACATAGAATTATCTTACCTTTAAAAAATTGTACTCCCATTATTGAGAATATCAGCCAGAATATCAAACACACCAGCAGTACATTGCAAATTTGTGGGATCGCGGAAAATAATGCGTTAACAACAATCTACAATAAAATTAATTAAAAATAATAAATAATTACAATTACAATTACATAATATTGAGTACGGAAGGAGTTTTAGTTTTATTGACATGGATCCCAGGCCCAATATACGTTGTGACTGTCTGGCGCCAGTTGCTAATAAATATCGCGGTTATAGCATGATACAAAATGGTCAAAAAGAAATAAAAATTAATATCTTTCAAAAAGAAATTAAAAGGTGCCCTTTTAGTTAATACCAATATCGCATAATTTTTATAAAAACTAATAACGAATTTTCAAAGGGCTAACAGTAGTAAGTTTTTATCGACTATTATATTTCAAAGATTGGTCGTTACCTTCATTCCTTGCCAACGGGAAATTGCTCGAAGTGGTCGAAACGCTCGAAGTATACGAATAGCTCGAAGATACGCCAAGTTGGAACCCGCAGATGTTGTTGCAGAATTGTTGGAATTAGCAGAAACTGAAGACGCCTTGGTGTCTGACAACTCCATGATTAAAGATGTGAGAGAAACCTAAAATAAAAAAACCGAACAAAACCTATGAACCGAGCCGAGCCGAGCCGAGAATGAAAGGCAATTGGGCAATTTTAATACATATACATCAATGATTGTGGATTTACTCGATCAATTATAAAATCATGTGACACGAAACTTCTGAAACGAAGCGAAGCAGGACCTTATCGGTCCTGGAACCTTATCGGTCCAGGAACCTTATCGGTCCAGGAACCTTATCGGTCCAGGAACCTTATCGGTCCAGGAACCTTATTGGTCCTGGAACCTTATCGGTCCAGGAACCTTATCGGTCCAGAAACCTTATCAGTCCTGGAACCTTATCGGTCCAGGAACCTTATCGGTCCAGGAACCTTATCGGTCCAGGAACCTTATCGGTCCAGAAACCTTATCGGTCCTGGAACCTTATCGGTCCAGGAACCTTATCGGTCCAGGAACCTTATCGGTCCAGGAACCTTATCGGTCCAGGAACCTTATCGGTCCTGGAACCTTATCGGTCCAGGAACCTTATCGGTCCAGGAACCTTATCGGTCCTGGAACCTTATCGGTCCAGGACCTTATCGGTCCAGGAACCTTATCGGTCCAGGAACCTTATCGGTCCAGCAACCTTATCGGTCCTGGACCTTATCGGTCCAGGAACCTTATCGGCCCTGGAACCTTATCGGTCCAGGACCTTATCGGTCCAGGAACCTTATCGGTCCAGGAACCTTATCGGTCCAGGAACCTTATCGGTCCTGGAACCTTATCGGTCCAGGACCTTATCGGTCCAGGAACCTTATCGGTCCTGGAACCTTATCGGTCCAGGACCTTATCGGTCCAGGAACCTTATCGGTCCTGGAACCTTATCGCCCCTATGAATTGAATTTTTGTTGGGAACTTATCGCCCCCCAGTTCTGAGTTTTTAGGAACTTATCGCCCCTGGGTCTTTGTTCGCGCTTTTAGACCTTTAGCAGTTTAACCTGCCAAATTTAGGTGTCTTCTAGGTTATAAATCGACTTTAGCCTATAACAAGTATTTGATACACATAAAGTTACATTAGCCGAAGCCAGCCTATGCGCGATCATTCACCCACGGTTAAGGGAGACTGGATTCGGATGCTCTGACCTTATTGCGGTGTAGACCTACTGTATTATTCGATTGATCGTTACTATAATATCTCTGACAAATATTATTCACTTTCGGGAAATATTAACAGTTCCTTTAGGACGTGGCGCTCTAAGTATGTAAACAGAGTTATGACTTACACTAAACACAACGGGATGGCTAATGATTCACGTATAAAGCGCATTCTTTAGGAAATGCTTTGTTATCTGTCATACTCATGCACACTACCGCACACTGCTGCACACTGATCTGCCGACCTTCACTAATTTTAGTCATATATAAGGAGAACAGCAACTGACACATGTAGGGCCTATGAAATAGCATTCAATTCACTCCAAAACCACTATAATATAAGTCGCAATTGCTATATGTAACCGGTCTCTCTAACCTTCAGTATATCAAGAAGATTGGGTTTTCTGATTATTTATCGATATTCTCCAAATATAACAACATATCCATCAACTGATACAATTAATAACCGACAGTAAATAGCAGTAAAATAATGCGGTGTTTGTATGTGATCAGGTTTGACAATATGACAATATGATAACAGTTATACGTTTCTATGATCAAAGCCGCCCTAATGCTTGGCCAAAGTCTGAAACACAGAATAATTCCACAGCCGATGTTCTGGGCTCAGGAAAAAAGGCAAACAAAGACCACAATGCATTGCGCGATTTCCCGGAGGCTTCTGTGCAAATAAAATGAAAATCGCTATGATTGGTCGAGTGAGTGAGCCTGAACAAAGAAAGCCAAAAGCTCCACATCGACATATCAGCTGATAGATGTCGTCATCTGAACTACACTGTATTAAGAGTATTTTGACGCATTGCGGCATAAAATGGCTTGTTATGTCCGCTAAAGTACACATACAGAATAATGGCTTTTTATGTCCGCTAAAACACCTACACAGTAAGAAAAATGGCTTTTTATGTCCACTAAAATACCTACACAGTACTTTGCGGGGAAAATAACTAGCTATATCCGCAAAAGCTTTTACAGTCTTTATTGCCCCCAAGTCTTTATCGCCCCTGGAACCTTATCGCCCCTATGAATTGAATTTTTGTTGGGAACTTATCGCCCCCCAGTTCTGAGTTTTTAGGAACTTATCGCCCCTGGGTCTTTATCGCCCCCGAGTCTTTATCGCCCCTGGAACCTTATCGCCCCTATGAATTGAATTTTTGTTGGGAACTTATCGCCCCCCAGCTCTGAGTTTTTAGGAACTTATCGCCCCTGGGTCTTTATCGCCCCCAAGTCTTTATCGCCCCTGGAACCTTATCGCCCCTATAAATTGCATTTTTGTTGGGAACTTATCGCCTCCCAGTTCTGAATTTTTAGGAACTTATCGCCCCTGGGTCATTATCGCCCCCGAGTCTTTATCGCACCTGGTCCTTTATCGCCACTGTCATTATATACAGGATACTTTCCCCCAACTTTCTCATACTTCCTCTAAGTCACATATTTTACTGTAGGGCCTAGTTATAGTTTTAGTTTACATTTATATTTATACTCAAATAGTTTCAGTTAGAGGAGGCCTACAATTAGAAATTATATTAGTCATATTTTTCATATTCAATTTTCAATTATTCGATTTATAGACTAAGCAGCAGCTTGATTTTGTGTTAACAATCTGGGCTTTCATTCAGGAGGTTCCAGATTCGTTCCCTGGACGACGCACTTTTTTTTACTGTTTTGGTACGGGACTTTAAATGCAAGGTTTTCTGGTCGATAAATGAGAACATGATAACTTGTCAAACAGAGTGGAAAGGTTTATTATGGAAGATCACCCATTGTGGAGAACAAGCATTCCTTTAGCGCTTTAGGAAACAGAGTGGAAGGGTTTACTGTGGAAGATCATCCATGGTGGTGAACAGACATTCCTTTAGGAAACAGAGTAGAAGGGTTTACTGTGGAAGATCACCCATTGTGGAGAACAAGCATTCCTTTAGCGCTTTAGGAAACAGAGTGGACGGGTTTACTGTGGAAGATCACCCTTGACGGCGTACAGGCATTCACTAGCTTACTGAGTCTAAATGTTACTATTGCAGCTTGGTTGAGTGGTGACATTACTGTGCTTCCGATTAGGGAGCCCGGGATCGATCCCTAGATGGGGCAGCACTGTTTGGGCACAGTGCTTTAAATGCTGCAGCCTAGCCCAACCCCGGCTTTCATCCTTCAGTGGTCGATAAATGGGAACCAAGGCAACTTGGGATACAGAGTGGAAGGGTTTACTGTGGAAGATCACCCATGGTGGTGAACAGGCATTCCTTGGCTTAACGAGCCTAAAAGATTCTCCCATTCAAATGTTACTATTTTATCAACTCGATTTATTTTAACGTATTTTTTGCACTAGACCTTCGTACTTATTATTCCAATTTTACCTATGCTGTGGCAGTATACATGCAGTTTAATTATTAATTATTTTGAAATACTCTATTTTTCACAAGTATCTCTACAGTATGTGGCGTTAAAATATTAAATAGTAATTTATACAGTTCTTATTTCAAATAACATATTGTTTTTATTTATAACATTTGTACTTAGGCAATTCAATGTATGTCATGTGTCTCGCAATTTAACTGCAAAACTCTTGACAATAATAAACAATACAAATACCAATGCCAGATGCGTTTCTCCCATTCAAAATTCATATTTGTCACAGTGCGGATAAGTTACCAGGGGCGATAAAGACTCTGGGCGATAACAGCCAATGGTGGGTCATGTGCGCCAGAGTAGATATGGGTGATGGGCCTCATATCTGACTCCACTGCGACACCCACCCTGTGGAATGGCAAACCAGGGTGTGGTATTTGCCCCGAGAGCTGACTCGGCAAAAAAGCACCCCCCAACCCCCACTATGGATTACATTAGTAATGCGGAGGTCCGGCCACTAGAGGCCAGTGGAATTACCGGACACAATCGGCCTCACAGTCATCACAGTCACCTCTCAGTTATCTCCTGATCGGCTGCCTGTCTCACCCCTACTGGAGAGAGAGCAGCCAACAATTCTTTGAGTCCCTTTCCTGATGACCATTCTGGCCCAAACCCTGGGTCACCAGGGAGGCCAGATTGTGAGGGGGAGAGGGATTCTGGAGTTGGAGGCTACTCTCATGTTCCACCCCAACCAACAAAGCCATTGGTGAATCTGAGGCAAGTCACTAGACTAGCCTCAGTAAACACCCTAACACTGGGGTCCCCGATGCGACAAGGTGAGCTGACTGCCTTGGCAGAAAAGCTTTATCTTAGCGCAGTGGGTGTTCAAGAGCACCGAATGCAGACTGGACAGACTGATGAGGTTCTTATTAAGGACATGGGGGGCGGTTGGCGACTCGCCCTCGCATCAGCAGATGATAGTGGCAATGGTGGAATTGGTCTATTGATGAATCCAACTGCACATGCAGCATTGGACAAAATATAATTCAGAACAGGATTCAGAAGTGCCAAAATGAGCTCTATAAGGCGCAGAAAGAGTCTCGACTCAAACAGACTGCAGCGGCCAAGAATGCAGTTAATGCTGCATCTAGGTCCCTGAACAGGCAGTATTCTGCTAATCTACATGAGCTAATAAACCAACAGGTTGATGCCATCAATGATGCTGACGACAGCAGGCAATCATACCAGGCATGGAAATCGATCAACTTGCTTACTGGGCGGAAAAGCCAACCAACCACCAAGGTTAAGGCTGAATCACCAGCCGATCGCCTCAATGGTTGGAAAGCCCACTTTGAAAAGCTCCTCAATAATGACAGGGTATTGCCTGATAACTTTATAGAAGTAAAAGTGTCTGAGTCTGTACTCCCGGATATTCCCATTGGCGATATCTCCTTTGCAGAAGTGAAGGCTGCTGCAAAGAGCATTTAGACCAATCGTGGTCATGGTGCAAGGTGTGACAGGATCCCCGAGTTGGTGAGGGAATCCCTACCAATTTGTTTGCTTTTGGGTAATACGTGTCGCCGCGTCCGCTGGCTGATGGATCCGCCCATCCCACTAACTTAATTCCCCGTGCATCCACTGATAAGGCCTATGTACACTACACCATATGGCATTATCTCAGATCGCCACAATTCAGTGGCGACCCCCCTCGCCCTTTCACTCGCCAGTTCCCCCTGCCCAAATCGGGCTAGGTGGTGAAAATGTTTGTTACACTCACCGAGTCTCCGGTTCAACTTGGGCTCGTCTACCTTTCCTCCAGTCTTAGCATCCTTTAGAGTTTTCTTTGTGGCGTTATATGCCTGTCGCAGGCGATCAATCGTACTGACGTCCTCCTCCTCGACCTCTTTACCTCCTCTCCTCGTCCAGCATGGTACCGTTGGCCCTACCATTGCCATTCCGGTGGGCCTGCTCGCCACCTGTAGCAGCTGGTTGGCTGGTGACTCTGGTATTCCTTTTACCGCTCCCGTTCCATGTCGACCCCCGTTTCTCGTCCCCTCATACCCGTCCGTCTTCCTCCTCTACCACCGAATCGTCGTTCCTCGGCGAATGCCGTGTGGCAGGCTGGTACCGCCTTGTCTCTGCTTCCTGAATCGCTCTGTCGCTCGGGGTTCGCGGCAGACTTCCGCCCCTCTCTGAACCCTGGGGCGTTCGTTATTCACTCATGGTTGTTCCATCGGCGTTTGCGCTGTCACAGTTTGTCTTCGGATCTCTTGAAGTGGTGGTTTAGACTTTCTAAGCGCGGTTTAAACTGTGACGGGATCCCCGAGTTGGTGATGGAATCCCAACTGATGTGTTTGCTTTTGAGTAATATGCGTCGCTGCGTCCGCTGGCTGCTGAAAGGCTTGTGGTATCTGAAAGGCTAGAGGCCGAAAGAATAACTGAGTTTTTAGTGGCAGTTGTTCGTAATGTCAGAATACAATAATAGCACAGTCAGAATACAATAATAGCATGGTTACTGACTGATGACGACGATGGTGTAAACCGTCTTGCTTCCACAGCTCTAGACAAACCAACTGAACAACAGGTAATAAAGGCAATGGTTATATTACTAACACATATGGAATATTGCTACTTGGTACGTGGCCTGGCCAATGGATGCATTCCAATAATATGGTGTTCTGCCCCACCATTGGCTAACCTATCCTTCCTTCCCTTGGCACTCCCTGTTCTCTGATACCCACGTGCTAGCTTCCTTCATCCCCCTGAGATGGCCTACAGCCTGTCATCTCTCTTTGTGGCTGGCAATGTATATTGCCTTCATTGGTTGTTAGGTGACATTATATTTGTAATGTCACCTAGCCAACTATAATTTGTAAAAAGCCACTTTCCCCATTTTCCGCTAGGTAGTGCAGCGAATTGGATCCGCTTACACAAGGGGCGATAAAGACCCGGGGGCGATAAAGACCTGGGGGCGATAAAGGACCAGGGGCGATAAAGACCCGGGGGTGGTAAAGACCCAGGGGTGATAAAGACCCAGGGGCGATAAAGGACCAGGTGTGATAAAGACCCGGGGGCGATAAAGAGCCGGGGGCGAAAAAGACCCGGGGGTGATAAAGACCCGGGGGCAATAAAGACAGACCCACAAGCGATAAAGACCCGGGGGCGATATAGACCCGGGGGCAATAAGGGCCAGAGGTGGTAATGGAGCAAGGGGCGATAAAGTACCAGGGGAGATAAAGACCCAGGGGTGATAAAGACCCGGGGGTGATAAAGACCCAGGGTCGATAAAGTCCCAGGGGCATTAAAGACCCGGGGGCGATAAAGACCCAGGGGAAATAAAGACCCGGGAGCGATAAAGACCCGGGGCATTAAAGACCCAGGGGCAATAAAGACCCGGGGCAATACGGACCCAGGGGCGATAAAGACCCGGTGTCGATAAAGAACCGGGCGCCATACAGACCCAGGGGCGATAAAGACCTGGGGGCAATAAAGGACCTGGGGTGATAAAGGACCAGGGGTGATAAAGACCCGGCAGCAATATAGGACCAGGGCGATAAAGACCCGGGGGCGATAAAGGACCAGGGGCAATAAAGGACCGGGGTCAATAAAGACCCAGGGATGATAAATACCCAGGGGCGATAAAGACCCAGGGGCGATAAAGATCCGGAAACGATAAAGACCCGGGGGTGATAAAGGACCAGGGGAGATAAAGACCCGGGGGTGATAAAGACCCGGGGGCGATAAAGACCCGGGGGCGATAAAGACCCGGGGGCAGTAAAGACCCGGGGGCGATAAAGACCCGGGTGCGATAAAGACCCAGTGGCGATAAAGACCCAGGGGCGATAAAGACTGGGGGGGCGATAAAGATCTGGGGGTGATAAAGACCCAGGGGTGATAAAGACCCGGGGTGATAAAGACCCAGGGGCAATAAAGACCTGGGGGGATAAGGTCCAGAGGCGGTAATGGTGCAAGGGACGATAAAGGACCAGGGATGATAAAGACCTGGGGGCGATAAAGGACCAGGGGCGTAAAGGACCAGGGGTGATAAAGACCCAGGGGTGATAAAGACCCAGGGGCGATAAAGACCCGGGCGCATAAAGACCCGGGGGCGATAAAGACCAGGGTGCAATAAAGAACCGGGGGCGATAAAGACCCGGGGGCGATAATGGCCAGAGGTGGTAATGGTGCAAAGGACAATAAAGGACCAGGGATGATAAAAACCCGGGGGTGATAAAGACTCAGGGGCGATAAGTTACCAGGGGCGATAAAGACCCTGGGGTGATTAAAGACCCGGGGGCGATAAAGACCCGGGCGTGATAAAGACCCGGGGGCAATAAAGACCCAAGGGCGATAAAGACCGGGGGGCGATAAAGGACCGGGGTTGATAAAGTCCCAGGGGCGATATGTTCCCAAGGGGCGATATAGGACCATTTGAGATGGAGGGGCGATAAGTTCCCAGGGGGCGATAATGTCCAGGGGTGATAAGGCCCTACAATCTTCTGAAAGTTTGTGTAACTAGATAATTTTTACAATTAATCAGCATGCCTCCCAGCGCAACAAGATTACATTAATCATCATATTAATGTAATAACAAGATACTCACGCAAACAATAGTGAAATCCAACCAACACCAACTATTTGTGAAATATTTTAGGAAGCCAAAACCAATCCACTTGAGAAACATTTCAACGGTAAATATAATTACAAAAATAAAATTAAAATACCAAAGAACTTCTTTGAGCACCGGTTTTTCTGGAAGGTAAATGTCATCAAAGGCCTAGAAAAAAAGAACAAATAAGTATTACAAAGATAAACATAGTTAACATTAAGTTTGGTTTTTTAAGAAATATAAATATACTAAAATCGACGCGCTATAAAGTGCCAATTTAAAATATGGGGAGGGGAGTGCAAATGTTAAATATATGGGGAGGGGAGTGCAAATGTTAAATATATGGGGAGGGGAGTGCAAATGTTAAATATATGGGGAGGGGAGTGCAAATGTTAAATATATGGGGAGGGGAGTGCAAATGTTAAATATATGGGGAGGGGAGTGCAAATGTTAAATATATGGGGAGGGGAGTGCAAATGTTAAATATATGGGGAGGGGAGTGCAAATGTTAAATATATGGGGAGGGGAGTGCAAATGTTAAATATATGGGGAGGGGAGTGCAAATGTTAAATATATGGGGAGGGGAGTGCAAATGTTAAATATATGGGGAGGGGAGTGCAAATGTTAAATATATGGGGAGGGGAGTGCAAATGTTAAATATATGGGGAGGGGAGTGCAAATGTTAAATATATGGGGAGGGGAGTGCAAATGTTAAATATATGGGGAGGGGAGTGCAAATGTTAAATATATGGGGAGGGGAGTGCAAATGTTAAATATATGCAAATTGAATAGATTATTAACTATTATTATTTTAAAACCTGCCCTACATACTACAGTATTATTTTAAGTTTCATTTAGTCCTGTATATATACCACAATTTGTAAATAAACTATTACAGTATAAGGTAATGTGGTGCTTATTGCCGGTACATATATTGATTTACATAGCATATATAAAATTGAAACAGCGCTTGTGTTTTTGGCTTTCATTTACAATACAAGTTTTTATGTCTAACAATGTTTTAGTTTGTAAAACGAGTCGGTGTATTTAAATATAAGATAAAATTTATTGCCAACTAAAATTAAGTTTTTCTTTGAAAACTTACCAGACAAATACTGCTGAGCAATATTGACATTAGAATAATACCTTCGAAGCACTTGTGTTCCACCAAATGTTCAACTTTGCCACGAAATTTCCTCCAAATCTTGCACAATGGTGTAGCATCCGCAACGGCACAACACGAACATGCGTTGGTACACTTTGCTGGAAAGCAGTCCCGAACTTGATGAACTGGAGGGGCTTTGCGAGCGCGGAAGGCGGTCAAGATGTTAATCGCTTTCGCCTGTTTCGCAGTCGCATCAGGGGATTTTGCACTAGATTTGCCCATTTGTAAAGCCAAAATTGACTTCTGTTTAGTTTTAGATTCAGCACTCATGTCGTTATTAGAAACTTTAGATTCTAAAGAAGTAAATGGGGTTTTAGTTTCCGGAGTTCTGGGCGGTTCACTGGAGTTGGGGTTTTCGTTATCGGAGTTTCTTCGTAACATCCCTAGTAGGTTAACAGATCCCCTTGAACCGGAGCCTCTGTTTGACTCCCTCGACCCGGGTTTAATATCAGTTACCATAGGGACTAGTCCAGCACGTGGTGGTTCCGGTGTGGGTGTCACTGCTGGAGTTATTCCGTTGCTAAGGTTCTGATCAGACAAGTCTGTTGTGAATTCCACATCGCTAACATCGCTAATATTATCACTATCGCGTCGTTTCTTTGGAATAGTTAAGGATACACCTTTCACTTCAGAACTATCAAATTTTTTACTTTGATCGCGTTTAACACCGCCATTCTTATCGTCTTCATTGTTCGCCAATGACCCATTAATAATTATTTGAGGTGCATTATCTGGCGGCGGTAGTTCCTTCAGAGACACCCCTTTTGATATTCCCTTTAGTCTGGCAGCCAGACTTGGTGGACCTGCAGTCACACCACTGGTATCACCAGCAGCAGCCATCTGCTTTTCCTTTGCCATTTTTATTAAATCGAGTATTTTAGGTTTTTTCTCATCTGTGTTCACGGCACCTTTTAATTTGGACCAGCCAGGTTTTCGCTTTGGTTTTGCCATTTGTTGTTTCTGTTTCTTGAGAGAGTCGTGAGCAAATCGATTAAGTAACAAAGCCAGAAATAAATTGAGCACCTGAGATAAAAATATATGTTAATTTTAAAGAGTTAATTGTATTTTATTTATTAATCAAGAACGTTAAGTAAAAACCTTATCGGTAGGTATGTCAGTGCCAAACTATGTAAAAAAATAAAAAGCATCAAGACCTAGACGTTGCATGCAATCAGTTGACAGCAGCCAGCTGATCGGTAGGTTTCGCCCCGCAACTGAAGGCATTCTCAGGAGGCCAAGCCTGGAAATGTAGAGAGAGATTCCCAAAGGGGGAGGGAACAGGTAACGAAATGAAGATATGTCTGTACTGTAACTAACCACTGAGGAAGCAGCACCTTAAACTTGCGCCAGTCACGTTTCTGCTTGTTGATAACCGGCTTGCATGTTTGGATGTAATACATTTCAAGCTTTTGCAAGACTGGCCGCAATGGGTGTCTAGCAATTACAGTGAAATGTTTAAACAATTCACGCCAGTCAGTCAGCCAACGTGTATTAGGCTCGCCGCGGTGCGTCATGGTGTGGTTGTGCACAGTCTTACCCAGTTCGCTCCCATCATTGACTGTCCCATCCTGGTGCTGTCTAACGCATTCACCTTGAGATGGAGGGGGGGGGGGGGGGGGGGGGCGCTTGTCCTTTCTTGATTTGGTTGTCACTCGTTCGCAATGCCACTGCGTGTGCCCCTGAGTCTCACAAACGCGGCGTAGTTTGAGCGCCCCAATTATCTGTAAGTTCGAGTACCGAGGTCGGGCAACTGATCAGTTTGTTCGAAAGATAAGTGATCTTATACCCAGGTCTTGCACACGGCCAGTTCGGTTTGTTTTTACAACATCTAAACTGCGCCAGTCACTCCCATCTCTCAAACACCCCATCCCGGAAAACCTTGCGTATAACGTCGTTTACTCTTTCTCTTGTGCCTCTTGTCAGGGGGAATATGTTGGACACACCAACCAACACTTGTTTATCTCCCTGTTGGTGAGCTGCTACGACTCCCTGTCTACCTGTTGGTGACCTTATACGACACCCTGTCGGTGAGCTACTACGACTCCCTGTCGGTGAGCCGATAGCTACGACTCCCTGTCTCCCTGTCGGTGAGCTGCTACGACTCCCTGTCTCCCTGTTGGTGAGCTGCTACGGCTCCCTGTCTCCCTATTGGTGAGCTGCTACGGCTCCCTGTCTCCCTATTGGTGAGCTGCAACGGCTCCTTGTCAACCTGTCAGTGAGCTGTCGGTGAGCTGCTACGGCTCCCTGTCTACCTGCTGGTGAGCTGCTACGACTCCCTGTTCCCTGTCTACCTGTCGGTGAGCTGCTACGGCTCCCTGTCTACCTGCTGGTGAGCTGCTACGACTCCCTGTCTACCTGTCGGTGAGCTGCTACGGCTCCCTGTCTCCCTATTAGGTGAGCTGCTACGGCTCCCTGTCTCCCTGTGGGTGAGCTGCTACGGCTCCCTGTCTCCCTATCGGTGAGTTGCTACGACTCCTTGTCTCCCTGTCGGTGAGCTGCTACGGCTCCCTGTCTCCCTATTGGGGTGAGCTGCTACGACTCTCTATCTCCCTGTTGGTGAGCTGCTACGACTCCCTGTCTCCCTGTCGGTGAGCTGTTACGACTCCCTGTCTACCTGTCAGTGAGCTGCTACGGCTACCTGTCCCCCTGTCGGTGAGCTGTTATGACTCCCTATCTCCCTATCGGTGAGCTGCTACGGCTCCCTGTCTCCATGTCGGTGAGCTGCTATGTCTCCCTGTCTCCCTGTCGGTGAGCTGCTATGGCTCCCTGTCTCCCTATCGGTGAGCTGCTACGACTCCCTGTCTCCCTGTCGGTGAGCTGGTACGGCTTCCTGTCTCCCTATTGGGGTGAGCTGCTACGACTCCCTGTCTCCTCCCTGTTAGTGAGTTGCTACGACTCTCTGTCTCCCTGTTGGTGAGCTGCTACGACTCCCTGTCTCCCTGTCAGTGAGCTGCTACGGCTCCCTGTCTCCCTGTCAGTGAGCTGCTACGGCTCCCTGTCTCCCTGTCAGTGAGCTGCTACGGCTACCTGTCCCCCTGTCGGTGAGCTGTTATGACTCCCTGTCCCCCTGTCGGTGAGCTGTTATGACTCCCTGTCCCCCTGTCGGTGAGCTGTTATGACTCCCTGTCTCCCTGTCGGTGTGCTGTTATGACTCCCTGTCTCCCTGTCTCCCCGTCAGTGAGCTGCTACGGCTCCCTGTCTCCCTGTCAGTGAGCTGCTACGGCTCCCTGTCTCCCTGTCAGTGAGCTATCAGAGAAAGAGATAACTATTTGTATAAATTTAGGAAATACCGTGTTTTAGCTGATTATAATAATTACTGCAAATATAGAAACCTTGTCCAACGGGAAATAAAAAAAGCTAAATCTGAATATTTGTACAACAAAATAAGTGAGAATAAAGATAATCCAAAAAGTCTATGGTCTACCATAAAATCTTTAGGTTATAAAAACCTTAAATCTAAATCGAATATTGTTCTGCAAGATAACGGTGAGCTGATTCATGATCATACTCTAGTTAGTAATTTATTTAATAATTATTTTACTAATGTTGCCTCTAATTTAGTTAAGAAATTACCGTTATCAAGTAATAAATATAGTATAGGGTCCGAAACTCTAAATAATTTTTATTTAGAAAAGTTACAAAATTCAGAAAAGTTATTTTTAAAACCCGTTTCTGAGGATTTCGTTTTTAAAAATCTACTTAGCCTATCAGCCTCAAAAAGTACCGGTCTAGATCTAATACCTGCCCGTTTTCTTAAGGATGGTGCTGAAGTACTTAAAGTGCCTATTACTTTTATTATTAATTACTCTATCGTAGATAATGTAGTACCAGACGAACTGAAATTAGCTAAGGTTGTTCCTCTGTATAAAAAGAATAGTAAAGTAGAACCCTGTAATTACAGACCTGTTAGTATCTTAAGTATTGTATCTAAAATTCTAGAACGTTCTGTTTTTCTACAGCTGGAGGCACATCTTAGTAGGCTAAATCTGATCTATGAACTTCAGTCCGGTTTTCGTAAATCATATTCTACAGACACCTGCCTTATTAACTTAACTGATACAATTAGATGTAATAACGCAAAGGGTTTATATACTGGTATGGTAATGTTGGACCTACAAAAGGCTTTCGATACTGTAGATCACGAAATTCTGCTTGGTAAGTTAGGCCTGATGGGTGTAGGTTCTATAGACTGGTTCAAGTCCTACCTGTCAGACAGAGGTCAAACTGTAGTCATTAGCAAATCGCAGTCTACTGTACCAGAGATTACCTGTGGTGTACCGCAAGGTAGTATATTAGGTCCTCTGCTTTTTGTATGCTATGTAAATGATATGATAAGTAGTATAGATCCCGATTTTAAACTCATTTTATATGCCGACGACAGTGCTCTTATTTTCTCTCATAAAGATCCTATCCATATTTCCCAAAAGTTAAGTGCAGTTCTAGAATCCTGTAATGAGTGGTTGGTTGATAATAAGCTATGCATTCACTACGGTAAAACTGAAAGTATTTTGTTTGGTTCCAAAAGAAAGTTAAAGAAGGTAACTAAGTTTGAAGTCACTAGTAATGGACATAAGATTGAAAATAAAAAGGAAGTTAAATATTTAGGCGCCACATTGGATAACTGCTTATCAGGAGAAAGTACAGTGAAAAATATTTTCTCGAAAGTTAACAGTAGGCTTAGGTTTCTATACAGAAATAAAAATAGTTTGAACACCGACTCCCGCAAGTTACTTTGCTCTTCTTTAATACAGTGTCACATGGACTATGCGTGCTCTTCTTGGTATGAAGGCTTAACCAAACAGCTTAAATGTAAATTACAAGTAGCTCAGAATAAAGTAGTACGATTTATTAAAGACTACAAACCTAGGCACCACCTAACTCCAGATGACTTTTCTGAATCTGGACTACTTAACTTAGATAGTAGAGTTAAGCAGCTACGCCTTAACCATGTGCATAAAGTGTATAATGGTAAATGTCCCAATTACCTAAAACAAAAATTCAACCGAGTGCGCGATACACACTCTTACAGTACCAGAGCTAGTGCTTCAAACTTCTACCTCCCGAATTGTAAATCCTTCGAATCTGATACTTTCTTTTTTAACGGTATTAAAAATTGGAACGCTCTGCCTAATGAAATTAAAAACCTAAATAATCAACATTCTTTTAAATCTGCAGTTAAATCTCATCTCCGTGTGCAATGTAAAAATAGGTACAATAGTCCTACAGTAAGTTATTAGTTTATTAATTATTTACTATTTATACTGTAATTACGTTTTATAATAAATTGTTCTGTACATTACATCTTTATCGTTGAGTCGGGCATTGTCACGCTCTCGGTAAAGTTGTACATGTACATAGTGTAATTACGTTTTATATTGGTTTTAGGTTAGCGTAGTGTAATATTGTATTTGTAACCAAGTAACATAAAGGACCCCCTTGGAAATAAGCTGCAAAGCTTTAGGGGTAATCCTATATGTTATCAGCGGTCAGCGGTCAGGTCAGGTATTCTAGGTCATTGATCAAGAAAACTTGCCACCTCCATGCAGCATAAAGGAGGTGCCACCTGTAGCTGCATAGACCCACTTACTAGGGCAAATCTGGTCCTGTAACTAGGACCCCCTTCGTTCTGGGATAAGGACGCCCTTGGTCCTGGATTAAGGACCCATATACTTGGCTGCAGGGGTATATGGCCTGACCAGGCAGATGGTGATCTACCAATGGCTGGTTAGGAGTGGAGTGTTCTCATGTCCACTCTGAGGGCACTTCACTGCGACCTGCACCTGGCAGCAAGGGTACAGGGCATGACCCAGCAGATGAGCTGCAACAGCCAATGGTGGGTCATGTACGCCAGAGTAGATATGGGTGATGGGCCTCATATCTGACTCCATTGCGACACCCACCCTGTGGAATGGCAAACCAGGGTGTGGTATTTGCCCCGAGAGCTGACTCGGCAAAAAAGCACCCCCCAACCCCCACTATGGATTACATTAGCAATGCGGAGGTCCGGCCACTAGAGGCCAGTGGAATTACCGGACACAATCGGCCTCACAGGCGTCAGTTAACTCCTGACCGGCTGCCTGTCTCACCCCCTACTGGAGAGAGAGCAGCCAACAATTCTTTGAGTCCCTTTCCTGATGACCTTTCTGGCCCAAACCCTGGGTCACCAGGGAGGCCAGATTGTGATGGGGAGAGGGATTCTGGAGTTGGAGGCTACTCTCATGTTCCACCCCGACCAACAAAGCCATTGGTGAATCTGAGGCAAGTCACTAGACTAGCCTCAGTAAACACCCTAACACTCGGGTCCCCAATGCGACAAGGTGAGCTGACTGCCTTGGCAGATAAGCTTTCTCTTAGCGCAGTGGGTGTTCAAGAGCACCGAATGCAGACTGGACAGACTGATGAGGTTCTGATTAAGGACATGGGGGGCGGTTGGCGACTCGCCCTCGCGTCAGCAGATGATAGTGGCAATGGTGGAATTGGTCTATTGATGAATCCAACTGCACATGCAGCATTGGACAAAATAGACCAAATCTCTAACCGCATCATCCGTTGCCACTTCTCATGTTCTGGAAGACTGGCTAAGAAGTTTCCTAAGGTGGTTCTGATTGTGTGCTACTCTCCAACTAGTGTTGCCCCTGTAGAGGAGGTGGAAAATTTCTACCACAATCTACAAGCAGCAACTGATGGAGTGGATCAGCATGCATTCTTAACATTCCTGGGAGACTTTAATGCAAGTCTGCATCAATCACCTACATCGCCCTGGGTCTATAGCAATAGTGTTAACCGAAATTCTGTCCATCTTCAGGATTTTATCTCTGGAAATGGATTGTTTTCGGCTGGAACCCAGTTCAAGAAGCGAACTGGAAAGCTATGGACTCATAGTGGACCCAGTGGTCACAAGTCCCAGATAGACCATATTCTGTTTCGTAGGAAATACAGGAGCTCTATACAAGACTGTAATGCATTTACACTTCGACCCTTCTCCAGTGATCACCGCCTTATTGTGGCCAAGGTAAGACTTAGTCTGCGTGCTAGCAGAACAACGAAATCTGCCTTGCCACGCCATGACTGGTCCTCTCTGTTGCAACAGCCAAGTGTGAGATCCAGCTTCACACTACAGCTGAGCAACAGGTATGAGGCTCTTGCCTCTGCGGCGGCAGATCACTGTGAGGGCTATACTGCCTTTACAGAAGCAGTTAAGTTAGCAGCTGCAGAAACAGTTCCTGTATACCCTCGAAACAGGAAAAGGGCCCCCTGGACTGACAACAAAATTCAGAAGTGCCGAAATGACCTTCATAAGGCGCAGAAAGAGTCCCGACTCAAACAGACTACAGCGGCCAAGAATGCAGTTAAAGCTGCATCTAGGTCCCTGAACAGGCAGTACTCTGTTAATCTACAGGAGCTAATAAACCAACAGGTTGATGCCATCAATGATGCTGACGACAGCAGGCAATCATCCCAGGCATGGAAATCGATCAATCTGCTTACTGGGCGGAAAAGCCAACCAACCACCAAGGTTAAGGCTGAATCACCAGCCGATCGCCTCAATGGTTGGAAAGCCCACTTTGAAAAGCTCCTCAATAATGACAGGGTATTGCCTGATAACTTTATAGAAGTAAAAGTGTCTGAGTCTGTACTCCCAGATATTCCCATTGGCGATATCTCCTTTGCAGAAGTGAAGGCTGCTGCAAAGAGCATTAAGACCAATCGTGCCAGTGGAGTAGATGGTGTTCCCCCTGAGGTCTTTAAAATACCTGAGTGTTTAAAGCTCATCTATCCCATCATAGTAGACATGTACCGTACAACAAGAGTCCCACAAGAAATGAAAACAAATAAGTTGGTGCCAGTTCCCAAGAAGGGCAACCTAACACTCTATGGTTCTTTTCGGGGAATCTCATTGATCTCGATTGCTGCAAAACTATACAATAGAATTCTATTAAATCGCATCAGGGATCCCATTGAGAGACTGCTACGTGGAAATCAGAATGGGTTCCGTAAAGGTCGTGGGACCATGGAGCCCATTTTGGCACTTAGAAGGATAATTGAAGAGTTATCAAAAAAGAAAGACAGGCATCTGGCTGTTATCTTTGTTGACTTCTTCAAGGCCTTTGATTCAGTCTCTCGCTCACGTATGTTCAGCATACTTTCATTATATGGGATTCCTGATGAAATTATTGCAGCAATCAGATCAGTATACGATGGTTCGACAACATTTGTGTCTACTGTTGACGGTGACACAGAACCATTTGAAGTGTTATGGGGCGTCCTCCAAGGAGACACACTTGCACCATTCTTGTTCATTATTGTGGTTGACTATGTTCTACGCATGTCCTTAGATCATCATAATGATGATGGGGTGATGATAACTCCACCTACTGGCTCCAG
This sequence comes from Nemertoderma westbladi, assembly GCA_032718475.1. NCBI lineage: Eukaryota > Metazoa > Xenacoelomorpha > Nemertodermatida > Nemertodermatidae > Nemertoderma > Nemertoderma westbladi. Next base: position 12,278 of record JAUCBJ010006911.1, on the reverse strand, counting down.
AAGTCGAGGAAATCCTGCCAAGTACCTAACTGATCTAGACTTTGCTGATGACTTAGGAGTACTCTCAGAATCATTAGAGGGAGCCCAGCGGCTCCTCAGCTCATTAGAACATGCTGCTTCTAGTGTTGGTCTTTTTATTAACTCCAGAAAGACCAAAATTCTGACAGTTAACTTTGAAAGTCCTCAGCAAGTCTCTGATCGGATGAGCATAAGCTCAAAGGATGGTATGCTTGAGCATGTGGACGACTTCTGTTACCTGGGATCATGGATCCGGAAGTCAGGTGAGGACCTTCGAATACGTAAGGGAAAGGCATGGGCAGCCTTGAATAGGCTTTCCAGGATTTGGAAGTCACCTAGAATTAATCGGAAACTTAAGGTCCGATTATTTAGAGCAGCAGTAGTTCCAGTACTCCTCTACGGGAGTCCATGCTGGGCTCTAACTGCTGAGGACACCAAATCTCTGGATGGCACATTCACAAGAATGCTACGCCGGGTACATTGTGTCAAGTACAATGCTCACATCTCCAACCAGACACTATATAACATTGGAGGTGTCTCATTGGTTCCCCCAAGCTTGACACTAGAACAAAATCGCCTCCGCTTTGCAGGACATTGCTTTCGCCGTGAGGACCAGCCAGTGCATAATCTTGTACTTTGGCAGCCTCATGGAGTGAATAAGCATGGTGGACAGCCCATGACTTTCTTGAGACGCATCTTAAAGGACACTGGCCTTAAAGATGCGGATGATCTAGCAAATGTCATGGGTGATAGGGAGTTGTGGCGGTGCAATTTTGTTGACAAGCCGGCACAGCATTCTTAAAAATGCAGCTGCAATGCAGCATGCCGATCCTAGTAGTAGTAGTAGTATATGTTATGTTGGACAATACCTTTATACCGGTACATTGTTTGGTGTATTTGTTATTGTTTTTACATAATGTATAAATAAATCTATGAGCTGCTACGGCTACCTGTCCCCCTGTCGGTGAGCTGCTACGGCTCCCTGTCTCCCTATTGGTGAGCTGGTGAGCTGCTACGACTCCCTGTCTACCTGGCGGTGAGCTGCTACGACTCCCTGTCTACCTGTTGGTGAGCTGCTACGGCTCCCTGTCTCCCTATTGGTGAGCTGCTATGACTCCCTGTCTCCCTGTCTCCCTGTCGGTGAGCTGCTACGACTCCCTGTCTACCTGGCGGTGAGCTGCTACGGCTCCCTGTCTCCCTATTGGTGAGCTGCTACGGCTCCCCGTCTCCCTGTTGGTGAGCTGCTACGGCTCCCTGTCTCCCTATTGGAGAGCTGCTATGACTCCCTGTCTCCCTGTCGGTGAGCTGCTACGACTCCCTGTCTACCTGGCGGTGAGCTGCTACGGCTCCCTGTCTCCCTATTGGTGAGCTGCTACGGCTCTCTGTCTCCCTGTTGGTGAGCTGCTACGACTCCCTGTCTCCCTGTCGGTGAGCTGTTACGGCTCCCTGTCTCCATATTGGTGAGCTGCTACGGCTCCCTGTCTCCCTGTTGGTGAGCTGCTACGACTCCCTGTCTCCCTATTGGTGAGCTGCAACGGCTCCTTGTCAACCTGTCAGTGAGCTGTCGGTGAGCTGCTACGGCTCCCTGTCTACCTGCTGGTGAGCTGCTACGACTCCCTGTTCCCTGTCTACCTGTCGGTGAGCTGCTACGGCTCCCTGTCTACCTGCTGGTGAGCTGCTACGACTCCCTGTCTACCTGTCGGTGAGCTGCTACGGCTCCCTGTCTCCCTATTGGTGAGCTGCTACGGCTCCCTGTCTCCCTGTCGGTGAGCTGCTACGGCTCCCTGTCTCCCTATCGGTGAGCTGCTACGACTCCTTGACTCCCTGTCGGTGAGCTGCTACGGCTCCCTGTCTCCCTATTGGGGTGAGCTGCTACGACTCTCTATCTCCCTGTTGGTGAGCTGCTACGACTCCCTGTCTCCCTGTCGGTGAGCTGTTACGGCTCCCTGTCTACCTGTCAGTGAGCTGCTACGGCTACCTGTCCCCCTGTCGGTGAGCTGTTATGACTCCCTGTATCCATGTTGGTGAGCTGTTACGAATCCCTATCTCCCTATCGGTGAGCTGCTACGGCTCCCTGTCTCCCTATTGGTGAGCTGCTACGGCTCCCTGTCTCCCTGTCGGTGAGCTGTTACGAATCCCTATCTCCCTATCGGTGAGCTGCTACGGCTCCCTGTCTCCATGTCGGTGAGCTGCTATGTCTCCCTGTCTCCCTGTCGGTGAGCTGCTATGGCTCCCTGTCTCCCTATCGGTGAGCTGCTACGACTCCCTGTCTCCCTGTCGGTGAGCTTGTACGGCTCCCTGTCTCCCTATTGGGGTGAGCTGCTACGACTCCCTGTCTCCCTGTTAGTGAGTTGCTACGACTCTCTGTCTCCCTGTTGGTGAGCTGCTACGACTCCCTGTCTCCCTGTCAGTGAGCTGCTACGGCTTCCTGTCTCCCTGTCAGTGAGCTGCTACGGCTCCCTGTCTCTCTGTCAGTGAGCTGCTACGGCTACCTGTCCCCCTGTCGGTGAGCTGTTATGACTCCCTGTCCCCCTGTCGGTGAGCTGTTATGACTCCCTGTCCCCCTGTCGGTGAGCTGTTATGACTCCCTGTCTCCCTGTCGGTGTGCTGTTATGACTCCCTGTCTCCCTGTCAGTGAGCTGCTACGGCTCCCTGTCTCCCTGTCAGTGAGCTGCTACGGCTCCCTGTCTCCCTGTCAGTGAGCTGCTACGGCTACCTGTCCCCCTGTCGGTGAGCTGCTACGGCTCCCTGTCTCCCTATTGGTGAGCTGCTACGACTCCCTGTCTACCTGGCGGTGAGCTGCTACGACTCCCTGTCTACCTGTTGGTGAGCTGCTACGGCTCCCTGTCTCCCTATTGGTGAGCTGCTATGACTCCCTGTCTCCCTGTCGGTGAGCTGCTACGACTCCCTGTCTACCTGGCGGTGAGCTGCTACGGCTCCCTGTCTCCCTATTGGTGAGCTGCTACGGCTCCCCGTCTCCCTGTTGGTGAGCTGCTACGGCTCCCTGTCTCCCTATTGGTGAGCTGCTATGACTCCCTGTCTCCCTGTCGGTGAGCTGCTACGACTCCCTGTCTACCTGGCGGTGAGCTGCTACGGCTCCCTGTCTCCCTGTCAGTGAGCTGCTACGACTCCCTGTCTCCCTGTCGGTGAGCTGTTACGGCTCCCTGTCTCCATATTGGTGAGCTGCTACGGCTCCCTGTCTCCCTGTTGGTGAGCTGCTACGACTCCCTGTCTCCCTGTCGGTGAGCTGTTATGACTCCCTGTCCCCCTGTCGGTGTGCTGTTATGACTCCCTGTCTCCCTGACAGTGAGCTGCTACGACTCCCTGTCTACCTGGCGGTGAGCTGCTACGGCTCCCTGTCTCCCTATTGGTGAGCTGCTACGGCTCCCTGTCTCCCTATTGGTGAGCTGCTACGGCTCCCTGTCTCCCTGTTGGTGAGCTGCTACGGCTCCCTGTCTACCTGTTGGTGAGCTGCTACGGCTCCCTGTCTCCCTATTGGTGAGCTGCTATGACTCCATGTCTCCCTGTCGGTGAGCTGCTACGACTCCCTGTCTACCTGGCGGTGAGCTGCTACGGCTCCCTGTCTCCCTATTGGTGAGCTGCTACGGCTCCCCGTCTCCCTGTTGGTGAGCTGCTACGGCTCCCTGTCTCCCTATTGGTGAGCTGCTATGACTCCCTGTCTCCCTGTCGCTGAGCTGCTACGACACCCTGTCTACCTGGCGGTGAGCTGCTACGGCTCCCTGTCTCCCTATTGGTGAGCTGCTACGGCTCTCTGTCTCCCTGTTGGTGAGCTGTACGACTCCCTGTCTCCCTGTCGGTGAGCTGTTACGGCTCCCTGTCTCCATATTGGTGAGCTGCGACGGCTCCCTGTCTCCCTGTTGGTGAGCTGCTACGACTCCCTGTCTCCCTGTCGGTGAGCTGTTATGACTCCCTGTCCCCCTGTCGGTGTGCTGTTATGACTCCCTGTCTCCCTGTCAGTGAGCTGCTACGACTCCCTGTCTACCTGGCGGTGAGCTGCTACGGCTCCCTGTCTCCCTATTGGTGAGCTGCTACGGCTCCCTGTCTCCCTATTGGTGAGCTGCTACGGCTCCCTGTCTCCCTGTTGGTGAGCTGCTACGGCTCCCTGTCTCCGTATTGGTGAGCTGCTATGACTCCCTGTCTCCCTGTCGGTGAGCTGCTACGACTCCCTGTCTACCTGGCGGTGAGCTGCTACGGCTCCCTGTCTCCCTATTGGTGAGCTGCTACGGCTCCCTGTCTCCCTGTTGGTGAGCTGCTACGACTCCCTGTCTCCCTGTCGGTGAGCTGCTACGACTCCCTGTCTACCTGGCGGTGAGCTGCTACGGCTCCCTGTCTCCCTATTGGTGAGCTGCTACGGCTCCCTGTCTCCCTGTCGGTGAGCTGCTACGGCTCACTGTCTCCCTATTGGTGAGCGGCTACGGCTCCCTGTCTCCCTGTCGGTGAGCTGCTACGGCTCCCTGTCTCCCTATTGGTGAGCTGCTACGGCTCCCTGTCTCCCTGTCAGTGAGCTGCTACGACTCCCTGTCTCCCTGTCGGTGAGCTGCAACGGCTCCATGTCTCCCTGTTGGTGAGCTGCTACGGCTCCCTGTCTCCCTATTGGTGAGCTGCTACGGCTCCCTGTCTCCCTGTCGGTGAGCTGCTACGGCTCCCTGTCTCCCTATTGGTGAGCTGCTACGGCTCCCTGTCTCCCTGTCAGTGAGCTGCTACGACTCCCTATCTCCCTATCGGTGAGCTGCTACGGCTCCCTGTCTCCATGTCGGTGAGCTGCTATGTCTCCCTGTCTCCCTGTCGGTGAGCTGCTATGGCTCCCTGTCTCCCTATCGGTGAGCTGCTACGACTCCCTGTCTCCCTGTCGGTGAGCTGGTACGGCTCCCTGTCTCCCTATTGGGGTGAGCTGCTACGACTCCCTGTCTCCCTGTTAGTGAGTTGCTACGACTCTCTGTCTCCCTGTTGGTGAGCTGCTACGACTCCCTGTCTCCCTGTCAGTGAGCTGCTACGGCTCCCTGTCTCCCTGTCAGTGAGCTGCTACGGCTCCCTGTCTCCCTGTCAGTGAGCTGCTACGGCTACCTGTCCCCCTGTCGGTGAGCTGTTATGACTCCCTGTCCCCCTGTCGGTGAGCTGTTATGACTCCCTGTCCCCCTGTCGGTGAGCTGTTATGACTCCCTGTCTCCCTGTCGGTGTGCTGTTATGACTCCCTGTCTCCCTGTCTCCCTGTCAGTGAGCTGCTACGGCTCCCTGTCTCCCTGTCAGTGAGCTGCTACGGCTCCCTGTCTCCCTGTCAGTGAGCTGCTACGGCTACCTGTCCCCCTGTCGGTGAGCTGCTACGGCTCCCTGTCTCCCTATTGGTGAGCTGGTGAGCTGCTACGACTCCCTGTCTACCTGGTGGTGAGCTGCTACGACTCCCTGTCTACCTGTTGGTGAGCTGCTATGGCTCCCTGTCTCCCTATTGGTGAGCTGCTATGACTCCCTGTCTCCCTGTCGGTGAGCTGCTACGACTCCCTGTCTACCTGGCGGTGAGCTGCTACGGCTCCCTGTCTCCCTATTGGTGAGCTGCTACGGCTCCCCGTCTCCCTGTTGGTGAGCTGCTACGGCTCCCTGTCTCCCTATTGGTGAGCTGCTATGACTCCCTGTCTCCCTGTCGGTGAGCTGCTACGACTCCCTGTCTACCTGGCGGTGAGCTGCTACGGCTCTCTGTCTCCCTGTTGGTGAGCTGCTACGACTCCCTGTCTCCCTGTCGGTGAGCTGTTACGGCTCCCTGTCTCCATATTGGTGAGCTGCTACGGCTCCCTGTCTCCCTGTTGGTGAGCTGCTACGACTCCCTGTCTCCCTGTCGGTGAGCTGTTATGACTCCCTGTCCCCCTGTCGGTGTGCTGTTATGACTCCCTGTCTCCCTGTCAGTGAGCTGCTACGACTCCCTGTCTACCTGGCGGTGAGCTGCTACGGCTCCCTGTCTCCCTATTGGTGAGCTGCTACGGCTCCCTGTATCCCTATTGGTGAGCTGCTACGGCTCCCTGTCTCCCTGTTGGTGAGCTGCTACGGCTCCCTGTCTACCTGTTGGTGAGCTGCTACGGCTCCCTGTCTCCCTATTGGTGAGCTGCTATGACTCCATGTCTCCCTGTCGGTGAGCTGCTACGACTCCCTGTCTACCTGGCGGTGAGCTGCTACGGCTCCCTGTCTCCCTATTGGTGAGCTGCTACGGCTCCCCGTCTCCCTGTTGGTGAGCTGCTACGGCTCCCTGTCTCCCTATTGGTGAGCTGCTATGACTCCCTGTCTCCCTGTCGGTGAGCTGCTACGACACCCTGTCTACCTGGCGGTGAGCTGCTACGACTCCCTGTCTACCTGGCGGTGAGCTGCTACGGCTCCCTGTCTCCCTATTGGTGAGCTGCTACGGCTCCCTGTCTCCCTATTGGTGAGCTGCTACGGCTCCCTGTCTCCCTGTTGGTGAGCTGCTACGGCTCCCTGTCTACCTGTTGGTGAGCTGCTACGGCTCCCTGTCTCCCTATTGGTGAGCTGCTATGACTCCATGTCTCCCTGTCGGTGAGCTGCTACGACTCCCTGTCTACCTGGCGGTGAGCTGCTACGGCTCCCTGTCTCCCTATTGGTGAGCTGCTACGGCTCCCCGTCTCCCTGTTGGTGAGCTGCTACGGCTCCCTGTCTCCCTATTGGTGAGCTGCTATGACTCCCTGTCTCCCTGTCGGTGAGCTGCTACGACACCCTGTCTACCTGGCGGTGAGCTGCTACGGCTCCCTGTCTCCCTATTGGTGAGCTGCTACGGCTCTCTGTCTCCCTGTTGGTGAGCTGCTACGACTCCCTGTCTCCCTGTCGGTGAGCTGTTACGGCTCCCTGTCTCCATATTGGTGAGCTGCGACGGCTCCCTGTCTCCCTGTTGGTGAGCTGCTACGACTCCCTGTCTCCCTGTCGGTGAGCTGTTATGACTCCCTGTCCCCCTGTCGGTGTGCTGTTATGACTCCCTGTCTCCCTGTCAGTGAGCTGCTACGACTCCCTGTCTACCTGGCGGTGAGCTGCTACGGCTCCCTGTCTCCCTATTGGTGAGCTGCTACGGCTCCCTGTCTCCGTATTGGTGAGCTGTTATGACTCCCTGTCTCCCTGTCGGTGAGCTGCTACGACTCCCTGTCTACCTGGCGGTGAGCTGCTACGGCTCCCTGTCTCCCTATTGGTGAGCTGCTACGGCTCCCTGTCTCCCTGTTGGTGAGCTGCTACGACTCCCTGTCTCCCTGTCGGTGAGCTGCTACGACTCCCTGTCTACCTGGCGGTGAGCTGCTACGGCTCCCTGTCTCCCTATTGGTGAGCTGCTACGGCTCCCTGTCTCCCTGTCGGTGAGCTGCTACGGCTCACTGTCTCCCTATTGGTGAGCTGCTACGGCTCCCTGTCTCCCTGTCGGTGAGCTGCTACGGCTCCCTGTCTCCCTATTGGTGAGCTGCTACGGCTCCCTGTCTCCCTGTCAGTGAGCTGCTACGACTCCCTGTCTCCCTGTCGGTGAGCTGCTACGGCTCCCTGTCTCCCTGTTGGTGAGCTGCTACGGCTCCCTGTCTCCCTATTGGTGAGCTGCTACGGCTCCCTGTCTCCCTGTCGGTGAGCTGCTACGGCTCCCTGTCTCCCTATTGGTGAGCTGCTACGGCTCCCTGTCTCCCTGTCAGTGAGCTGCTACGACTCCCTGTCTCCCTGTCGGTGAGCTGCTACGGCTCCCTGTCTCCCTGTTGGTGAGCTGCTACGGCTCCCTGTCTCCCTGTTGGTGTGCTGTTATGACTCCCTGTCTCCCTGTCAGTGAGCTGCTACGACTCCCTGTCTACCTGGCGGTGAGCTGCTACGGCTCCCTGTCTCCCTATTGGTGAGCTGCTACGGCTCCCTGTCTCCCTATTGGTGAGCTGCTACAGCTCCCTGTCCCTGTTGGTTTTTTAATTTCATTTAATTTCATTTAATTTAATTTATCATTTAATTTAATCATTTAATTTACATAACAGACATTACAGAATATAATTGGTGAACTGCTACGGCTCGCTGTCTCCCTATTGGTGAGCTGCTACGACTCCCTGTCTCCCTGTCGGTGAGCTGCCACGACTCACTGTCTCCCTGTCTGTGAGCCGATAGCTACGACTCCCTGTGTCTCCCTATCGGTGAGCTGCTACGACTCCCTGTCTCCCTGTTGGTGAGCAGTTATGACTCCCTGTCTCCCTGTCAGTGAGCTGCTACGACTCCCTGTCTACCTGGCGGTGAGCTGCTACGGCTCCCTGTCTCCCTATTGGTGAGCTGCTACGGCTCCCTGTCTCCCTATTGGTGAGCTGCTACGACTCCCTGTCTCCCTGTCGGTGAGCTGCTATGTCTCCCTGTCTCCCTGTCGGTGAGCTGCTACGGCTCCCTGTCTCCCTGTTGGTGAGCTGCTACGGCTCCCTGTCTCCCTGTTGGTGAGCTGCTACGACTCCCTGTCTCCCTGTCGGTGAGCTGCTATGTCTCCCTGTCTCCCTGTCGGTGAGCTGCTACGGCTCCCTGTCTCCCTATTGGTGAGCTGCTACGGCTCCCTGTCTCCCTGTTGGTGAGCTGCTACGACTCCCTGTCTCCCTGTCGGTGAGCTGCTACGGCTCCCTGTCTCCCTATTGGTGAGCTGCTACGGCTCCCTGTCTCCCTGTTGGTGAGCTGCTACGGCTCCCTGTCTCCCTATTGGTGAGCTGCTACGGCTCCCTGTCTCCCTGTTGGTGAGCTGCTACGACTCCCTGTCTCCCTGTCGGTGAGCTGCTACGGCTCCCTGTCTCCCTGTTGGTGAGCTGCTACGACTCCCTGTCTCCCTGTCGGTGAGCTGCTATGTCTCCCTGTCTCCCTGTCGGTGAGCTGCTACGGCTCCCTGTCTCCCTATTGGTGAGCTGCTACGGCTCCCTGTCTCCCTGTTGGTGAGCTGCTACGGCTCCCTGTCTCCCTATTGGTGAGCTGCTACGGCTCCCTGTCTCCCTGTTGGTGAGCTGCTACGGCTCCCTGTCTCCCTGTTGGAGAGCTGCTACGGCTCCCTGTCTCCCTATTGGTGAGCTGCTACGGCTCCCTGTCTCCCTGTTGGTGAGCTGCTACGGCTCCCTGTCTCCCTGTTGGTGAGCTGCTACGACTCCCTGTCTCCCTGTCGGTGAGCTGCTACGGCTCCCTGTCTCCCTGTTGGTGAGCTGCTACGGCTCCCTGTCTCCATGTCGGTGAGCTGCTACGGCTCCCTGTCTCCATGTCGGTGAGCTGCTACGGCTCCCTGTCTCCCTGTCGGTGAGCTGCTACGGCTCCCTGTCTCCCTGTCGGTGAGCTGCTACGGCTCCCTGTCTCCCTGTTGGTGAGCTGCTACGACTCCCTGTTGGTGAGCTGCTACGACTCCCTATTGGTGAGCTGCTACGGCTCCCTGTCTCCCTGTTGGTGAGCTGCTACGGCTCCCTGTCTCCCTGTTGGTGAGCTGCTACGACTCCCTGTCTCCCTGTCGGTGAGCTGCTACGACTCCCTGTTGGCTAATAAAGTATTGTTAGATCCCAGTAAATATATAAAATTAAATAACAACTTATATCAGAATTCAGCAATGCAAATTGACGTGTATAAATTATACTTATAATTAATATATTTTGTAAGTAAATAGAAGATAAGATAATGATTAATATTTATATTTATAACAAAACTCTTACCAAAAAATTGCCAATAATAAGAGAGATGAGCATAACTGGAATACAGAAATAAGAGTGTGAAATTCTCATACAATCATAAAGAGGTTCAATCCATTCACCACATAAAATCCGGAAAACCATCATAAAGGAGTGGGGGAAATCGGTGAAATTCCATCTAATAATAATAAAATAAATAATAATTCGGATTATTTACATCTCTTAGATCACAGTATCTTTTAGGTTTAAAAGAAGAAGTAAAATTCTTACAGAAAAAATACGACAATGACGTCATGACAACCAACTAACTCACCTACTATCCTGTCTTTAGTACAATTGTGTACTGTACATACACTAAGTGGTCCCAGTGTACATACACCATACACCAAGTGGTCCCAGTGTACATACACCATACACCAAGTGGTCCCAGTGTACATACACCATACACTAAGTGGTCCCAGTGTACATACACCATACACTAAGTGGTCCCAGTGTACATACACCATACACTAAGTGGTCCCAGTGTACATACACCATACTCCAAGTGGTCCCAGTGTACCTACACCATACACTAAGTGGTTCCAGTGTATATACACCATACACTAAGTTGTCCCAGTGTACATACACCATACACTAAGTGGTTCCAGTGTACATACACCATACACTAAGTGGTCCCAGTGTACATACACCATACACCAAGTGGTCCCAGTGTACATACACCATACACTAAGTGGTCCCAGTGTACATACACCATACACTAAGTGGTCCCAGTGTACATACACCATACTCCAAGTGGTCCCAGTGTACCTACACCATACACTAAGTGGTTCCAGTGTATATACACCATACACTACGTGGTTCCAGTGTACATACACCATACACCAAGTGGTGACAGTGTACATACACCATACTCCAAGTGGTCCCAGTGTACCTACACCATACACTAAGTGGTTCCAGTGTATATACACCATACACTACGTGGTTCCAGTGTACATACACCATACACTAAGTGGTTCCAGTGTACATACACCATACACTAAGTGGTCCCAGTGTACATACACCATACACCAAGTGGTCCCAGTGTACATACACCATACACTAAGTGGTCCCAGTGTACATACACCATACACTAAGTGGTCCCAGTGTACATACACCATACACTAAGTGGTCCCAGTGTACATACACCATACACTAAGTGGTCCCAGTGTACATACACCATACACTAAGTGGTCCCAGTGTACATACACCATACACCAAGTGGTCCCAGTGTACATACACCATACACTAAGTGGTCCCAGTGTACATACACCATACACTAAGTGGTCCCAGTGTACATACACCATACACTAAGTGGTCCCAGTGTACATACACCATACACTAAGTGGTCCCAGTGTACATACACCATACACTAAGTGGTCCCAGTGTACATACACCATACACTAAGTGGTCCCAGTGTACATACACCATACACTAAGTGGTCCCAGTGTACATACACCATACACTAAGTGGTCCCAGTGTACATACACCATACACCAAGTGGTCCCAGTGTACATACACCATACACTAAGTGGTCCCAGTGTACATACACCATACACCAAGTGGTCCCAGTGTACATACACCATACACTAAGTGGTCCCAGTGTACATACACCATACACTAAGTGGTCCCAGTGTACATACACCATACACTAAGTGGTCCCAGTGTACATACACCATACACCAAGTGGTCCCAGTGTACATACACCATACACTAAGTGGTCCCAGTGTACATACACCATACACCAAGTGGTCCCAGTGTACATACACCATACACCAAGTGGTCCCAGTGTACATACACCATACACTAAGTGGTCCCAGTGTACATACACCATACACTAAGTGGTCCCAGTGTACATACACCATACACCAAGTGGTCCCAGTGTACATACACCATACACTAAGTGGTCCCAGTGTACATACACCATACACTAAGTGGTCCCAGTAGTGTACAATATTAATGTGCAATTGGTTTTCGTTTTCGGGATCGCAATAATTTACGTCCATGTAATTACGGGATAAAAGTTTAAGGGGGGGGGGGGGGGGGGGGGGGGTGTACACCATTTTGGTCCAAAATATGTCGAAATTATTATTATGATCTATTATACTGCACGATTAAATTGTGTTTCCATCTGAAAACCGCTATTTGATAGCTGTTTTAGTTTTCAAGTTATAACTATTTCCATTTAGGGACACCTATTGAAATTACTATTACTATACTGTAATAATGAAAGGTCGATTATCTCCAAATATTTTTTTTATGAAATTGTCAACTTCAAAACCCAACTACTTCTACACTTTTTTGAGCAATTAGTCTAAAAATTTATGTGGGTATCTGCATAGCCACCCTGCATAAAAGTATCAGGCAACTTTTTGAAATTTTTTGTTAATAAAATTTATTAGTATTTATAAAAAACCTAAAAATTAGCATAAATTTGCAGCGCCACCTAGCCTTGCAGAATTATTTTAACAAAATTTCGCCTGATAGTTACGTTGCCCCATCTTTGATCTATCATATAAAAAACTTTCATGTGATTAAATTCAAAACTGTTAAATCCTTAGGGTTTTAAGG
>JAUCBJ010006910.1:0-13549 GCA_032718475.1 Nemertoderma westbladi | reverse complement strand
CGAACTCTATATCAAACCATCCAATAAAGGTATATTTCTCAACTTTTTTAGCTGCCACCCCCGTAACATAATAACCAATACTGCTAGGTCTGCCATCAAGCGAGCCATACGCAACAGCAACACGTTGGAAGGACGTGAGCGTAGCCTTGACAAAATTAAAACAATTCTCACGGACAATGACTACCCTGTTTCAATGATCCACAAATTAATACATAACGAACTCAGTGGAGCACCCCCGCACCCCACACGCATGAACACCCCACGAAATGGTTCCCCAGTACCTCTAGTATTACCTTTTATCAACGAGGGTTTACGTAGAAAGGTGCAACGCATAGTTAGTACGTCTAACCTCAGAGGAGACATAAGAGTAGTACACACCCCAGGTCCCAAATTAAAGAAACAGCTGGTCAGAGCCAGTCTCACAGGCGCCACTTGCCCAGCACCAACTAACACAGAATGTTACACATGCATCACCTGCGGGGTGAAACCCTGTACTGTACGCAACGTAATCTACGAAATAACCTGCACTTTGTGCCTTCAGCGGGTAGAGAATTACATAGGGGAGACGTCCGGGCGCCTCAGGAACAGAATGATGCAGCATCGCAGCTGCATTCGCTGCAGAAATCGCAAGGAAGCCATTGGTGAGCATTTTCTCGACGTACACCCTGGACAACATAGTATCGCACAGCCATTCACAATTCGTATAGTTCGCACATGCAAAGACTGGGCAGATAGGAAAATAAGTGAGAAACATTTCATCCAGCAATTACACCCCACACTCAATACACAGTACGTGCAACCACATAACACTGGCTGGTAGGTAGTGCCGGTAAATATAACACTTTTCTGATTTGCACGTAATTTAATAATTTTTTCGGACGCAAAATTTGTAATATTTAAATTTCTTCGGCTCCAAATTACATTATATCCCGTTTTGTCATACTGTATGTTTGCGTTATACTGTAGTTCAGTGCTCTTCGTTCATTATACATACAGTAGTGGTGCAGTCAGACAGTAGCAGTAGTATTGTAGTAAGTAGTACCGGTAGCTGGTTGACAGTAGTCTAGTTTTTTACATTTGTGAGTAATCTCCGTATGCCCTGATGAAGGCCTGTATTTATATTATTGTTTGTTTTGCAATCTATAATATAGTGGCTGAAATATTGGCAACTAAATTTTCTCTCGGTCATTCGATAATAGATCAGTCTCAACCTCCCCCCATTGATATGTTTCCACCGGTGACCCGTGCACGTAAGTTCATCTATAAGTCTATTCTCCCGCACGATCAGCGGTACGCCCTCCTCGGAGTTTGCTTCAAAACGGAAAAACTGGCCCGCTACAACCAGCACAAGGACTTCCTACATACCTGCCAACGACTGCGTATCTTCCCACCATTCATCGAACAATCGGTAAAACTTAGCATTCAGCACCGTAGTTTTAGCAACATCGTAACGAATTACAAACGTAGAGCACTCGGAGCGGCGGTATGTGCGATCCACGCGCGCATACAGTGTCTCACCCGGGAGTTGCATCAGTTACAACAACGTATTGAGGACTTCAACTTACCGGCGGCCTTCCTAGCTAGGATGAAGGAATTTAACGGAAACATCTCAATTGCAGCGAAGCGGCAAGTTGCTGCAACGCATGCTGGTAAACTACGCGCAATACCTAGCCCAACAGCCCGCACAGAGACCCGACGCACTACAGAATTAGCACACAACAGGGTACACGTAGAAGACTCGCTCACCCTCCCCGGAGGCACCCGTACGCTACTCAGCAAAGGACCACAATTCGCACTTCAACACGAAGTGAGTGATACCATCTTGGACGACGTCGTCATCGGTTTAGACCGTCTGGCATACGGGCTAAGTTGGAAGCTCGAATGCGAGAAGGTTTCTGCAGCACGGCAGACACCGCCGGGCCCCGGGACGACTAATACCGCCGGCACAACAGTGCAGACTGCTAGTACCGGTACTGGTTCCAATATCCCACAACCGCAACAGATTGGAAGGATTCCTTTTCCGGAGACTTACCAGAGCCCACCCCCGGAAGACGTTTCGCCTGCAGTTCAGAGAGACCTGGATAAACTCAAAAGTTCCATTACGTCGGCGTTCATTCAACGCAAACTGACTCACCCTCGCAGCACTAAACATAACATAACTCACACAGAGCAAACCGCACTCAAACACATACGCGCGAACAAGGACATAATCGTCAAAAAAACAGATAAAAGCGGTGGTTTCGCAGTTATGGGACGCGGCAGTTATATCGACAGGATGGAGAGGGACATTCTCTCGGATTCCCATTCCTATGCACCATTGCCGAGGGACCCTAACCCTAACGCTACGACGACCATCAACGCTGGAGTTTCCTGCGTTTTAGGGCGGAGCGACCAAGATTATCTACGTAGAGCGTTAAGGAGCACCCACCCACGTGTACCGGAACTTTACGGCAATCCTAAGACCCACAAGCCCGGTGAACCCATGCGTCCAATCTCTTCTGGATCTGGATCAGCGGCGGAAAAGCCAGGATGGTTGGTCAGTAGAGTTCTGGGGCAAGCAGTACGCCATGTTCCAGAACGTCTAGTTAACACGAAGGATTTCATTGAACGAGTTAAACTGATAGACCCATTGGAACCGGGGGACATTATTTTCAGTCTGGATATAGTGTCTATGTACACCAATATTCCCGTACAAGAGGGAATTGACCTAGTTTCGGACTTTGTTAATAAACATAGACACAATATCAATATGTTCGGTATGGAGATGCCTGAGTTTTATGGACTTCTTAAAATTAGCCTAGAATTCACTTTTTTCCGGTTCAACGGTAAATTTTACCAACAGAAGGATGGGATGGGAATGGGTGTGCGTTTAGCCGCGCATTTCGCGGTAATATTTATTCATGTTAAGGAATCCGAATTTTTAAATAATTATAGCTTATCGGTTGCATGTTGGTTTCGATTCTATGATGATGGGTGGGCCGTCTGGCAACATGGGGAAGAGGAACTTAGTAAGTTTCTCGATTACCTCAATGGCTGCCACCCGACCCTTAAGTACACTATGGAACAATCTTACACCAGTATCCCTTTTTTAGACGTAACCACAACAATTAATAACACAGGACAAATCAATTTCGAACTCTATATCAAACCATCCAATAAAGGTATATTTCTCAACTTTTTTAGCTGCCACCCCCGTAACATAATAACCAATACTGCTAGGTCTGCCATCAAGCGAGCCATACGCAACAGCAACACGTTGGAAGGACGTGAGCGTAGCCTTGACAAAATTAAAACAATTCTCACGGACAATGACTACCCTGTTTCAATGATCCACAAATTAATACATAACGAACTCAGTGGAGCACCCCCGCACCCCACACGCATGAACACCCCACGAAATGGTTCCCCAGTACCTCTAGTATTACCTTTTATCAACGAGGGTTTACGTAGAAAGGTGCAACGCATAGTTAGTACGTCTAACCTCAGAGGAGACATAAGAGTAGTACACACCCCAGGTCCCAAATTAAAGAAACAGCTGGTCAGAGCCAGTCTCACAGGCGCCACTTGCCCAGCACCAACTAACACAGAATGTTACACATGCATCACCTGCGGGGTGAAACCCTGTACTGTACGCAACGTAATCTACGAAATAACCTGCACTTTGTGCCTTCAGCGGGTAGAGAATTACATAGGGGAGACGTCCGGGCGCCTCAGGAACAGAATGATGCAGCATCGCAGCTGCATTCGCTGCAGAAATCGCAAGGAAGCCATTGGTGAGCATTTTCTCGACGTACACCCTGGACAACATAGTATCGCACAGCCATTCACAATTCGTATAGTTCGCACATGCAAAGACTGGGCAGATAGGAAAATAAGTGAGAAACATTTCATCCAGCAATTACACCCCACACTCAATACACAGTACGTGCAACCACATAACACTGGCTGGTAGGTAGTGCCGGTAAATATAACACTTTTCTGATTTGCACGTAATTTAATAATTTTTTCGGACGCAAAATTTGTAATATTTAAATTTCTTCGGCTCCAAATTACATTATATCCCGTTTTGTCATACTGTATGTTTGCGTTATACTGTAGTTCAGTGCTCTTCGTTCATTGTACATACAGTAGTGGTGCAGTCAGACAGTAGCAGTAGTATTGTAGTAAGTAGTACCGGTAGCTGGTTGACAGTAGTCTAGTTTTTTACATTTGTGAGTAATCTCCGTATGCCCTGATGAAGGCCTGTATTTATATTATTGTTTGTTTTGCAATCTATAATATAGTGGCTGAAATATTGGCAACTAAATTTTCTCTCGGTCATTCGATAATAGATCAGTCTCAACCTCCCCCCATTGATATGTTTCCACCGGTGACCCGGGCACGTAAGTTCATCTATAAGTCTCTTCTCCCGCACGATCAGCGGTACGCCCTCCTCGGAGTTTGCTTCAAAACGGAAAAACTGGCCCGCTACAACCAGCACAAGGACTTCCTACATACCTGCCAACGACTGCGTATCTTCCCACCATTCATCGAACAATCGGTAAAACTTAGCATTCAGCACCGTAGTTTTAGCAACATCGTAACGAATTACAAACGTAGAGCACTCGGAGCGGCGGTATGTGCGATCCACGCGCGCATACAGTGTCTCACCCGGGAGTTGCATCAGTTACAACAACGTATTGAGGACTTCAACTTACCGGCGGCCTTCCTAGCTAGGATGAAGGAATTTAACGGAAACATCTCAATTGCGGCGAAGCGGCAAGTTGCTGCAACGCATGCTGGTAAACTACGCGCAATACCTAGCCCAACAGCCCGCACAGAGACCCGACGCACTACAGAATTAGCACACAACAGGGTACACGTAGAAGACTCGCTCACCCTCCCCGGAGGCACCCGTACGCTACTCAGCAAAGGACCACAATTCGCACTTCAACGCGAAGTGAGTGATACCATCTTGGACGACGTCGCCATCGGTTTAGACCGTCTGGCATACGGGCTAAGTTGGAAGCTCGAATGCGAGAAGGTTTCCGCAGCACGGCAGACACCGCCGGGCCCCGGGACGACTAATACCGCCGGCACAACAGTGCAGACTGCTAGTACCGGTACCGGTTCCAATATCCCACAACCGCAACCGATTGGAAGGATTCCTTTTCCGGAGACTTACCAGAGCCCACCCCCGGAAGACGTTTCGCCTGCAGTTCAGAGAGACCTGGATAAACTCAAAAGTTCCATTACGTCGGCGTTCATTCAACGCAAACTGACTCACCCTCGCAGCACTAAACATAACATAACCCACACAGAGCAAACCGCACTCAAACACATACGCGCGAACAAGGACATAATCGTTAAAAAAACAGATAAAAGCGGTGGTTTCGCAGTTATGGGACGCGGCAGTTATATCGACAGGATGGAGAGGGACATTCTCTCGGATTCCCATTCCTATGCACCATTGCCGAGGGACCCTAACCCTAAGGCTACGACGACCATCAACGCTGGAGTTTCCTGCGTTTTAGGGCGGAGCGACCAAGATTATCTACGTAGAGCGTTAAGGAGCACCCACCCACGTGTACCGGAACTTTACGGCAATCCTAAGACCCACAAGCCCGGTGAACCCATGCGTCCAATCTCTTCTGGATCTGGATCAGCGGCGGAGAAGCCAGGATGGTTGGTCAGTAGAGTTCTGGGGCAAGCAGTACGCCATGTTCCAGAACGTCTAGTTAACACGAAGGATTTCATTGAACGAGTTAAACTGATAGACCCATTGGAACCGGGGGACATTATTTTCAGTCTGGATATAGTGTCTATGTACACCAATATTCCCGTACAAGAGGGAATTGACCTAGTTTCGGACTTTGTTAATAAACATAGACACAATATCAATATGTTCGGTATGGAGATGCCTGAGTTTTATGGACTTCTTAAAATTAGCCTAGAATTCACTTTTTTCCGGTTCAACGGTAAATTTTACCAACAGAAGGATGGGATGGGAATGGGTGTACGTTTAGCCGCGCATTTCGCGGTAATATATATTCATGTTAAGGAATCCGAATTTTTAAATAATTATAGCTTATCGGTTGCATGTTGGTTTCGATTCTATGATGATGGGTGGGCCGTCTGGCAACATGGGGAAGAGGAACTTAGTAAGTTTCTCGATTACCTCAATGGCTGCCACCCGACCCTTAAGTACACTATGGAACAATCTTACACCAGTATCCCTTTTTTAGACGTAACCACAACAATTAATAACGCAGGACAAATCAATTTCGAACTCTATATCAAACCATCCAATAAAGGTATATTTCTCAACTTTTTTAGCTGCCACCCCCGTAACATAATAACCAATACTGCTAGGTCTGCCATCAAGCGAGCCATACGCAACAGCAACACGTTGGAAGGACGTGAGCGTAGCCTTGACAAAATTAAAACAATTCTCACGGACAATGACTACCCTGTTTCAATGATCCACAAATTAATACATAACGAACTCAGTGGAGCACCCCCGCACCCCACACGCATGAACACCCCACGAAATGGTTCCCCAGTACCTCTAGTATTACCTTTTATCAACGAGGGTTTACGTAGAAAGGTGCAACGCATAGTTAGTACGTCTAACCTCAGAGGAGACATAAGAGTAGTACACACCCCAGGTCCCAAATTAAAGAAACAGCTGGTCAGAGCCAGTCTCACAGGCGCCACTTGCCCAGCACCAACTAACACAGAATGTTACACATGCATCACCTGCGGGGTGAAACCCTGTACTGTACGCAACGTAATCTACGAAATAACCTGCACTTTGTGCCTTCAGCGGGTAGAGAATTACATAGGGGAGACGTCCGGGCGCCTCAGGAACAGAATGATGCAGCATCGCAGCTGCATTCGCTGCAGAAATCGCAAGGAAGCCATTGGTGAGCATTTTCTCGACGTACACCCTGGACAACATAGTATCGCACAGCCATTCACAATTCGTATAGTTCGCACATGCAAAGACTGGGCAGATAGGAAAATAAGTGAGAAACATTTCATCCAGCAATTACACCCCACACTCAATACACAGTACGTGCAACCACATAACACTGGCTGGTAGGTAGTGCCGGTAAATATAACACTTTTCTGATTTGCACGTAATTTAATAATTTTTTCGGACGCAAAATTTGTAATATTTAAATTTCTTCGGCTCCAAATTACATTATATCCCGTTTTGTCATACTGTATGTTTGCGTTATACTGTAGTTCAGTGCTCTTCGTTCATTGTACATACAGTAGTGGTGCAGTCAGACAGTAGCAGTAGTATTGTAGTAAGTAGTACCGGTAGCTGGTTGACAGTAGTCTAGTTTTTTACATTTGTGAGTAATCTCCGTATGCCCTGATGAAGGCCTGTATTTATATTATTGTTTGTTTTGCAATCTATAATATAGTGGCTGAAATATTGGCAACTAAATTTTCTCTCGGTCATTCGATAATAGATCAGTCTCAACCTCCCCCCATTGATATGTTTCCACCGGTGACCCGGGCACGTAAGTTCATCTATTTAGTAGGTTTTTCAAAACGCTGAATCGAATGTGATTATATTCCATTTCCAAAAATTGAAGTGGATGCTATTTTTCGTGCACCTAATAAGTGGGCGTGGCACTTCAAATTTTGAACAATTAGATATTCAGAAAATGCCCCTAATTTTTTTAATTTCAACGCATCTTTATAGGTTTTCTGGGCCGCTGAATCGAGTGAAAGTGATATAAGCCTGAAGACTTAGTGGTTCGCCATTTTTGGTGCACCAAAATTAGGGCGTGGCACTTCAAGTTTTGAAAAATACAAGATTCGGAAAATAAACCAAAATTGAAATTTTAACGCATTTATATAGGTTTTCTAGACCGCTGAATCGATTGAAAGTAATATAGAAGCCTGAAGACTTAGAGGTTAGCCATTTTTTGAAATCAAAACTTTAGTGTTTTTTCCGAATAAAGTAATTTTGAAAATTTGAAGTGCGACGCCCTAATTTTGGTGCACCGAAAATTACGTAAACCAAGGATTTGAGCCTTCTATATTACTTTCAATCGATTCAGCGCTCCAGAAAACCTATAAAAATGATTTGAAATCAAAACTTTAGTGTATTTTCCGAATCTCGTATTTTTTAAAATTTGAAGTGCCACGCCCTAATTTGATAATTGATAGTAACAATGTGTTGGCAAGCTGTATTTTTCGAGGTGTTTGTTATTATACATTTATTATTTATTACAAATTTACAAATCATTTATTACAAATTATCAAAAAACTCAGGGGCTAATAAAATGGCAGCTGGCTTTGAAATTAATACTCCATATCTCAAGAACCTGTGGCCTAGTGGTTGTAGTCTCGGCTTCCACCTCGAGGTCCCAGGTTCGAATCCGACACCACGCTGATGAGACCCAGTAAGGTCGAAACGCGTACGTGGTTTGGAGAGATATTAGATATTAATTTCAAGAAAAATTACGCGATTCTTAAATTTGTACACTACCCGGTTAAAAAAAAAAACAAAAGTACACATGTGATGGGATTAGTCCTACAATTGCGCCAATAAAAGATAAGTTATTTTCGGTAAAATAAACCTATCATTCGAGGTAAAGACCCCTAGATCCCTTCCTATAATAAATGTATAATAACAAACACCTCAAAAAATACAGCTTGCCAACACATTGTTACTATCAATTATCAAAAAACTCAGGGGCTAATTAAATGGCAGCTGGCTTTGAAATTAATACTCCATATCTCAAGAACCTGTGGCCTAGTGGTTGTAGTCTCGGCTTCCACCTCGAGGTCCCAGGTTCGAATCCGACACCACGCTGATGAGACCCAGTAAGGTCGAAACGCGTATGTGGTTTGGAGAGATATGAGATATTAATATCAAGAAAAATTACGCGATTCTTAAATTTGTACACTACCCGGTAAAAAAAAAAGTACGCATGTGATGGGATTAGTCCTACAATTGCGCCAATAAAAAGATAAGTTATTTTCGGTAAAATAAACTTATCATTCGAGGTAAAGACCCCTAGATCCCTTCCTATAATAAACGCCCTAATTTGGTGCACCAAAAATGGCGAACCACTAACTCTTCAGGCTTCTATATTACTTTCAATCGATTCAGCGCTCCAGAAAACCAATAAAAATGCTTCGAAATCAAAACTATAGTAAATTTTCCGAATAAAGTAATTTTTAAATTTTAAAGTGCCACGCCCTAATTTTGGTGCTCCAAAAATAATGACGTACCACTACACTTACATACTTGTATAGAGCATTAGAGTTATCCAAACCAATAAAAATAAATAAAAATAGCCCAAACATAAATAATTACTAAATCACGAATGACTTTGTAAAATTCGAAAATTTCAAAAAATAGTAGTAGTAGTACTGCTGTGACAGGGGGGAAACACAATGCAAATCCCATTCGACCCGTATTTGGTGACTAATGGTCGGACCCAGTCGGCAGGTCGCAGCCTATCACACGCCTTCTTGGCCAAGTTAACTATAACTCATCACATTTTAGGCAATATGATTGGTGTAATGCTTACACACTATAAGTATTACTTTTTATAAGATAATTACATTATGTTATACAGGTATAAAGACGACTATTCGACCCAGTGAACTGAGAGTAAGTCGCAAGTGGTCGGCTTACATATATCAACATAGGCCTACATTAGACTATATGGCGGGTCACTAAAAGTCAACTTTTTATGTAGACTATAGGTGGAGCCGACTTTGACGACCAATTGGACTCTTCCAACCACCCCTTGTACCGTGTATAAAGACGACTCAGTGAACTGAAAAACTGAGAGTAAGTCATAAGATAATTATATTATGTTATACAGGTATAAAGACGACTATTCGACCCAGTGAACTGAGAGTAAGTCGCAAGTGGTCGGCTTACATATATCAACATAGGCCTACATTAGACTATATGGCGGGTCACTAAAAGTCAACTTTTTATGTAGACTATAGGTGGAGCCGACTTTGACGACCAATTGGACTCTTCCAACCACCCCTTGTACCGTGTATAAAGGCGACTCAGTGAACTGAAAAACTGAGAGAAGTCGTAAGTTGTGGGCTGGTTGGATTACATATGTAAGGCCTTAATAGACGATATAGAGGGTCGCTAAAAGTCACAAAAGTTTATATATAGACTATAGGTGGAGCCGATGTGTAAGCCGACCACTTGCGACTTACTCTCAGTTCACTGGGTCGAATAGTCGCCTTTATACACGGCCCAAGAGGTGGTCGGAAGAGTCGAATTGGTTGGCAAAGTTGGCTCCACCTATAGTCTACATATAAAGTTTTGCGACTTTTATCGACCCCCCATATAGTCTAATGTAGGCCTATGATGATATATGTATGCCAACCAGCCAACCACTTGCGACTTACTCTCAGTTCACTGGGTCGAATAGTCGCCTTTATACACGGCCCAAGAGGTGATTGGAAGAGTCGAATTGGTTGGCAAAGTTGGCTCCACCTATAGTCTACATATAAAGTTTTGCGACTTTTATCGACCCCCCATATAGTCTAATGTAGGCCTATGATGATATATGTATGCCAACCAGCCAACCACTTGCGACTTACTCTCAGTTCACTGGGTCGAATAGTCGCCTTTATACACGGCCCAAGAGGTGATTGGAAGAGTCGAATTGGTTGGCAAAGTTGGCTCCACCTATAGTCTACATATAAAGTTTTGCGACTTTTAGCGACCCCCCATATAGTCTAATATAGGCCTATGATGATATATGTAAGCCAACCAGCCGACCACTGGCGACTTACTCTCAGTTCGTCGAATAGTCGCCTCTTACATGACCCAAGAGTGGTTGAAACTTGGCCTAACCTAAATACTTCCATGTAGACTTAGCCGACTTCTAGCGATCCTCCATAAATCACCTGTGGGTGGCTGGTCGTCGGCTTTCATATACTAATTGTTAATACATACACTATAAGACACTTAATAGACATTAAATACTATATATAATTAATAGTTAATAGTATTAACTGGCCAACTAATATATAGAGTACGTAGTTATCTGTGTTATACTGTGTCTCTTCTACTGTGTAGGTCGCCCATGTCGAGGGATCATCCTGTACTTTCGGAATGCTGGTGAAATTATGTAGTTTTCAGCACCATACAAAGAACGCTGAATATTGAGCATTTGGACATTACTAACATTAGATAGAGGACATATTAAATCCGGCAACTTCTTGGGGTGCCAGTCGATCTCTAATTTTAATATGTTGTTTATACTCTCGCAATTGTTATTTGTCCATAATTTCTCCATATGTCCTTTCTGATAGGATTCAGTAACATATTCGTAAAACTGCTTACAAATATATTTGTCAAAGTAGACCTTAAAGGCTGGATATTTAATAAAGAAATGCTCTAATTGCACTAATCCACGTTGGTAAGTACACTCGTTGGGGCATTTAGCTATTCCATTGGGTCCAAAAATCTTAATTATAATTTCACTTCTATCCTTAACAACACATCCAATCTTGTTAGCTAAATATCTACTCACATCATCCTTCAAATGTTTGCTACATAGCAGTAAAGTAGAATCTGGAAAGACGGAACGAATTGCTTTTGTTAGACCCTTTTCCTGGTTGGAACCTATTTTAATTTCTATATTAAGATGGTCCTCACTGATTTAATATGTGATAAAAACGCATAATACGTTTCAAAGTCCCCATCCCAATGAAGTAGGAGTGGCCCAAGAATTATTGGGGGTTGGGATGTCTCCTTGTGGAGGACAGCTGTGTGTTTGCATACAGTAGTCGTTACATAAGCTAGCTAGACCCAGGTTGAACGTACGGTCTATTCCAACCACGGTGTCTTTGTCTACCTGTCTTTGATATGTTAGTAGTATGCTAAACACCGGGATTAAGACAGTGTCTGCCATAGTCTACCATGTTAAAGAATTTGCCGAACGGCTCTTGCCCCGCCTACTTACTATAATTACTATTGTTGCCCCACCCACTTACTATGGTTACCATGGTTACCATTCTTGCCCCGCCTACTTACTATGATTACCATTGTTGCCCCCCACCCACTTACTATGGTTACCATGGTTACCATTGTGCATATGTGACATATGCGGTATAAGGCCAGTTCGCAGACGGAAGTAATTTAATTAATTCGTGTCTACTGGTTGGCGTTTGACCTTGAACCGCAATAGGTAAAACCCAATATAGTAAGTGGGTTGCAGACGTTTGTTATAAAAGTCTTTAACATGATAGACTATTACAGACGCAACAACTAAAAAAGGTGAATAAACACAGACTAACGGTGGCTACCAATATTGTCAAGCAATAAGTTGTGGGGGCGAGCCGCGAAGTGAGAATAAGGTATTTATAATATTATTTGAATTTGATTATTCTACCTATGGGGCGAGCCATGAAGTGAGTGATAGCATCGAAGTAAGGTTATTGTATTTATACTTATCACTACGCAACAAGTTGTGGGGCGAGCCGCGAAGTGAGTATAAGGTTATAGTATTTATAATAATATTATTTTAATTTGATTATTCTACCTATGGGGCGAGCCATGAAGTGAGTGATAGCATCGAAGTAAGGTTATTGTATTCAACTAACGACAGCCTATCACTACGCAACAACCTATGGGGCGAGCCATGAAGTGAGTGATAGCATCGAAGTAAGGTTATTGTATTTATACTTATCACTACGCAACAAGTTGTGGGGCGAGCCACGAAGTGAGTATAAGGTTATAGTATTTATAATATTATTTTAATTTGATTATTCTACCTATGGGGCGAGCCATGAAGTGAGTGATAGCATCGAAGTAAGGTTATTTTAATTTGATCATTTACTTAAATCCGACGCCGCTTTATTTAAAAATTTCTCCCACCACCCCACCCGCTTATCCCGCTATCACCATCTGCCCAATCTTCTTCCGCATCCACAACATCATTACCACTACCACCATCACCCGACATCCCCTTCATTCCTTTCCAACATTGAAAAAATGGGGCGAGCCATGAAGCGAGTGAAGCCTTAGCATATGGGCACCATTAATGAGTTGTGGGGCGAGCTACGGCGAAGTATGGTTATTGTATTTATAATATTATCATTATACCAACAAATTTGATTATTATACTTAAATCCATCACCATTACTATTTTAAAATTTCTTCCACCAACTCACCCATTTATCCCACTATCCTCGCTATCTACATCCACCGCATTATTACCATTACCACCACCACCATCACCCAACACCTCCATCATTCCTTCTAACATCTCAATCCTTTCTTTCATCACCTTCTCCTGCGCACACCTCTCAGCTTCCCTCGCTCTCCTAACCCCCTCAGCCTCCATCTCCAACTCCCAATCTTCACCCCACGCGCTGTTCTTTCTCGCCTCTTCCTCCAAATAATGGTTCTTCTCTATCTCCTCCCACTTGTTTCTCGGATTTAACAACCTCTCCAACCGCGCTTCTTCTTTCTCCCTCGCATACATAGCCACCAATATTGCTTCATTCTCCTTCGCTATTTCAGCCGCCACATCCACATCTTCCTCCTCTTCCA